>JARFJB010001005.1:0-51698 GCA_036346205.1 Vesta saturnalis | reverse complement strand
TTGAACTTAGAACAACAATAAGTAAAAATACAGTGAGAAACATGTTAAAAACACCTCAATATTTGTGTTAGTTAACACAGACCGAATATTTTTGAGGTTGTGACTATATTTACGAAGCACAACTAAAGTTTTCTAAATATAGATTGTAAATTAAGCCGCTATTTTTATAACGCTTACATATCTGATAATGTTAACTTTGATGGGAAACAGAAAGCAAGCCTGTTGTAAAGTAATTTCACTACACGTTTTTTGTTGTACTAATTTTTCACTATATCTGTAAATTCTACATTTGTAAATTTGTAAATCTCACTAAATTATCTAGTCCAGTCAGACTAGACCAAAAATGGTCAATCAGGCAAACTAAATCCTCTAGTCCCAATTTGTTCGGTAGTGTGTAGGGGCGGGTCCTCTGAACAAGGTATAATATAGTCCCATCGAATTTCGGTGCCACTAGAAGGGGAGGGGAGCGCAAAGGTCCCTTTTTGCGGTTTTCCGCTCGTAACTCGAAACCGGTGCTTCGTAGACGAAAAACGTCTACATGAAAAATTACAGCTTATCAAATTTGCTACAACTTTGCTGGTATTCATTATTAACATAATCCTTACCGTTTTCGTACTACAGGCCTTGAATCCTTTTCTATTCAAGTTTTTCGTCAAATTCTTTCTTTCAATCGTTCATTTTAGACTGTCTGTACAATAATGTAGTATAATATATACACATATGTGAATTTATGTGGAACATGTCACAAGTGACATAATTTCAACGAGTTTTACAATGCGAATTATTTAATTATTCAATTGTAACCTCTAACTGAATCACCCTTTATAATAATAGTAGTATATAAACTGAGAATTTAAACACATTGTATTCTGTAACTTGTATCTTGTAAACGAAGCGTTTGCGGACTATAACCTGTGATTTATAGAAATGCCATAGAATGATCCTATTTAATATTTCATCATAATTTCAGGATCATCATAAAAAATCGGATTTATTTAGTATGTGTAATTTTGCCTTTAAATTGTACTTATTCCTAAAAAACCCAAAAGCAATAAACTTTATTGCATATCAATACTATGTATATTCTATTGCAGTTTCTGAATAATATTTTAATTAGTCGAGTCAAAAGCTTAATTCCATTGGATCTAAGGCATAATGGACACGTACCTGGGTTTTGTCCAATTCCGCTCATGGAAACGTGGTAAAATGTATCCCGTTTCAGTAACGTTTCGCAAAACTTAACAGTGTTTGGTCTCGACCAATCAGAGCAAGGAAAATCGCACTATTGACTATGTAATGGTACATATCCCTTAAATGCTGCACGGATACCGTTATATACTGCCCTTATTCCGTTTATTAGACCTTTACTTACGCCATATTCATTTAATATTTCCCACAGCTTCTCCCTATTCACTTGGTTATATGCTTTCTCTAGATCTACAGTACAGCTTCTTTTTACACTAAAACACTTTCCTATCACCTACTGGGAGTAAGCATCTGATCAACACATCCTCTCCCTGTCATGGAGCCACCCCGAGCAACCCAAATCTTAGTTTGAGTAGTTTCACGCACTCTATCAATCAGTACTCTTCCAAATACTTTACCAAGTACACTGAGCAGAATTATTCCTCTCTTACAATGACTCTTGTTTCCCTTCACTCGGCGCTTTTCCACGCTTAAGACATACGTTGAATGATTCACACAATCTTCGTATAAGCTTGGCACCTCCATATTTTAGCATTTTACCAGTGACTCCATCCACTCCTCCTCTTTTACCGTTCTTCAACTTTTCTACCGTTTTCTCTCTCATTTAACTCAATATTCTCCTCAGTTTCATTCTCTATTCGTTCTACATTCTCCTCATTAAACTCTTCGGTCTTATTTTCCTCACTTCTGTACAGCTTTCCGAAAATTTCCTTACTTCACAATCGTCCCATATTATTTCGTTGTTCCTATTCATCACTCCTGCCGAATTCTGTTTTGGGTCACATTTTGTATTTTTGGCCTATTTTCAGAAGTTTTTTTTCCTCAAAATCATTCTGTATTTTCTCTCCTTCCACAGGCATCACTTCCTCCTTACTTATTCTCACTGCCTCCTTCGCTTCTTAATCTGGACATCTCATGCAATCGCTTTTTCTCAGTCTCATCTTTTACAGCAATCACGTGTCTTTTTTCTTACATACTTCCTTTTGCCGATTCATTCCACCAAGCACATTTTTTTTGTCTACCTATAGTCCCTCTTCCACATATCTGCACGGCACAATAACCTACCAGTTTATCTACACTAATTCTGGACATTCGCAGCACTCCGTTTGGTTTCCTCCTCCAAACCAACTTTTGCCCTAAACACACTCTCGACACAACCAGAAAGTGGCGTGTTCACACTCCGATGCGCGAATTACTTTTATATCTCTCACTAGGTTTCTAAGTCGTTCATCATACACTATCAAGTCAATCATACTTTTAGATTCACCTCTTTGCCATGCATTCATGTGAACATTTGTATGTTTAAACCACGTATTAGATACAAACAGGTTTCTCTCCACACAGATGTTCACCAGGCGTTCGCCATTCTCATTGAATCTTTGGTATCCGAACCTTCCTAGGACGCGTTCAGTGTGTTCTCTCTGTACACTTACCCATCTATTCATATCTCCCAATATCATCACGTTTGGTTTACACACGTTTAGGTTCTTTATCCATTCACCGGTGTAATGCAATGAGAAAAATTCTTCGAAATTCCACTATTATTCTAACCCACATTACCCGGGGGATACCAATTCGTACTGTATAACACATCTTTTCGCTCTTTCACTCACGATCAGTCCAACTCCTTTAGCGCCATGCACTTCAATCTCAACTCCAGACCATAGTACTGGGCTGCCATCCTCCATCTCCACAGCATCCTTTCCTTCGCGCTTTATCTCCGATACACACCGAATATCAATCTGCCTTTCAGTCCTTACCTTCGCAATTAAAAATTATTTACCTGACATTCCACGTACCAACTGCCATTCATGCACAGTCGCCAGCAGCGGGGCCTGTCTATTTTGACCGTGACCGTTCCTTGTAGCCAGGTCGAGCCGAGGTAATTGCATTGTTATTTTTAGTAATTCATAGCAGGCAGACCGGTTACTAGCCAAATCGTGCCTCGGGCGATGTACTAACGGTGTCGTCTTACTACCGGACTGTTATTTGCCTATATCCCGACAAGAAATGAAGTAAGAAGTTAGAGACAGAGATAAAGATATAAATAATATAGAGTGTATACTTACTGTATGAATATATCTTTACTTTCAGAATTCTCAATCACATATTTAAATTAGACCGTCCCCTACGCGATTCTTAGTCCTCGTGCTAGTTACCGGACTTGCTGCTATGATTTAATTATTTTTAATTTAGATTTCCGAATTCCCATTAGAGTTAGTTATTTGTTTAATTTTAATTTTTTTTTATTGCGAATTCGATCTAGTTATTTATTTTTAACATTAAAGCTAATAAAACGAATTTTTATGACAATGGTTATGTTTGAGTTTTGTTATAGAAAGGGGTTTATAGCAGGTATATACATTAAGCAGGAACTGGCCACTAACTTCTATTTTAAGCTGTAAATTCTTTAACCACATCTGGCATGTCTAATTTCTCTGCTACTATTACAAATACGCATCTATGATTGATTTATATGCCCTGCGCTACCATAAAACAGAATAAGTGATTTTATCAGTTTTCCATATTTTTATTGTTATTTCAAAATGTTTACGTGTTTGAGTATTTGCGCTTTTAGTTTACTTTACGATTATATGAGTTTTAACAATCGTTAAAAGGAACCGTGTTTTTTCGTAGAACCTCAATGCTATAGCAATACCAAACAATATTTACGCCCCCTTTTTTTCTATAAACCATTTCACACCTTACTAAAGTTCTACTGGTTCGATTTTTGTTTGTTTATTATTAATATTCAAATTTAGAACTTATAGATTTAGAAATTATTGTATTTACAAAAATGTACGTGTTTGAGTTAAAACCTAGATAAAAGGGGTGGTGTTGTGCTTTACGTTTACCTTATGATTATCTAAGTTTTAACAATCGTACCTGACATGGGTTTGAAGGGAGCCGTATTTTCATAGGATTTACATAGAAATGCAACTACATTCATTAGAATACCTACTCGTATAATTAGATTCACACTTATTTTTAAAACTATATTGAAACTAACAAGTACAGCACATCTAGTGACGGGTGCGAATAACAGTGTGTTTATAAAAGAATTGTTCCTGAAAATTACAATAATTGTATACTGCATACTCATGAATAACTTTCAACCTCTCTTGACTTACCTTATCAATATCGTGATAAAATTCGAAGGTTATTCTAAAATTTGTTAATAGTAGGTCATGTGTTACCATGGGAACAAAAATGAAATAACCATGTGTTTTTTTTAGTTCCTAACAGTTTGTGATAACAATTTTAAGAGAGTGTCACAATAACTCTGCCCGATAGTAATTTTTGTATTTTGCCAGTTGTGCATAAAATTGCCGACATTATGCAATTTCCGACGAAGTGCTCTTCGAACATTGATTTTCGGATCACAAACGAGGTTGGGTTGGTGAGTGGGAATGCGTGCGGCGTGCGTATCTGTGTTGTCACTAACACGAGGAAGAAAAAAAAATAAATAACCATACAATTAAAGGAAGGTAACACGATTCGTTACCAGCAGCTCGTTGGTTGGGTCGAGGGTCAGTTAAATAGAAACACATAGATAAAAGGGCGCCAGAAGCTTACAACATAAAGGCCCAACGAATCTAAGATTGGCTGCTCCCGCCTCAAGAAACAGGGTGACAAATAGCTGTAGAAAAAGTTACTTATCATTCACCATAGGTACACCTCAGAATAAATCAGGACAATAAAGGCAAATAGTTATATTGAGCGTAATCTGAATGAATGAACTTGTCAATTACACACTAGTGATAAACTAAACATAAAAATACAAAAAAATTACTTTAATTACCCTTAGTAATGTATACCATTAGCAAATCGTTTTGACTAAATCAATGATATGTGAAGCAGGATATCTATAAACCTACGGGTCTAAAATAATTTTCAAATTAAGTGTTGGTGGCAATTATAATTATGGATTACGAAAGGTAAACTAACAATCACGGTTTGGACGTCATTAACAAGACGGCTAACAGTTAGGTACAGTTATGTGTCAATTTTCTTTTACAATGATAAAGCGTCACTGCTGGAAGATCTTCCTGGCTTTCTAGCTTTTTAAAATTTCACATTTGGAATTTAGTAAAAACGTAATTATAACTAACTTATCAGGAGTCAGTAAGAATAAGAATTACATAAGTTTAATATCGTGTTCTTTAGCTTTCAGAATTAAATATCCACGATATGTTTCTAAGTGACAGTGTGAACAAGCATTCACAGTTAAATTTAAATCTAACAACTGTCTAAACAATAAACCGTAATTATTAACCAACGTGAATAATGAATAACAGGATAGTGCATTGACCAACTAAAGATAGAGCTTCAACTTTGATTCCGCTCTCGAAGTACAAACTTAATTTAACAAAATTAACTAATCTGAAATACAAGAAAAGAAATTCCCAGAAATTACGCTTATGTTTAGTGTGTAATTGACAAGTTCATTCATTCAGATTACGCTCAATATACCTATTTGCCTTTATTGTCCTGATTTATTCTGAGGTGTACCTATGGTGAATGATAAGTAACTTTTTCTACAGCTATTTGTCACCCTGTTTCTTGAGGCGGGAGCAGCCAATCTTAGATTCTTTGGGCCTTTATGTTGTAAGCCTCTGGCGCCCTTTTATCCATGTGTTTCTATTTAACTGACCCTCGACCCAACTAACGAGCTGTTGACAACGAATCGTGTTACCATGTAAAAGTGTTACCTTCGTTTAATTATATGTTATTTATTTTTTTTTTTGTTCTTCGTGTTGGCGACAACACACATACGCACGTCGCACGCATGTCCACTCACCAACCCACCCTCGTTTGTGATCCGAAAATCAATGTTCGAAGAGCACTTCGTCGCCAATGGCATAATGTCGACAATTTTATGCACAACTGGCAAAATATACAAATTACAAACGGGAAGAGTTATTGTGACACTCTTAAAATTGTTATCACAAACTATTAGAAGCTAAAAAATCCACATGGTTATTTTATTTTTGTTCCCATGGTAACACATGACCTATTATTAACAAATTTTAGAATAACCCTCGAATTTTATAGCGATATTGATAAGGTAAGTTAAGAGAGGTTGAAAGTTATTCATGAGTACGCAGTATACAATTATTGTAATTTCAGGAATAATTGTTTTATAAACACACTGTTATTCGCACCCGTCACTAGATGTGCTGTACTTGTTAGTTTCAATATAGTTTTAAAAATGAGTGTAAATCTAATTATACGAGTAGGTATACTAATGAATATAGTTGCATTTCTATGTAAATCCTATGAAAATACGGCTCTCTTCAAACCCATGTCAGGTATGATTGTTAAAACTCATATAATCATAAGGTAAACGTAAAGCACAAACACCACCTTTTTTATCTAGGTTTTAACTCAAACACGTACATTTTTGTAATTACAATAATGCGTGCGTGCGTGCGTGCGTGCGTGTGTGTGTGTGTGTTGTAATAAATAAATAATGTGTGTATAACGTAGGTGTAGTATACAAAATTTTGAAATAATAATAAAATAAGTTATCCAAAAAATACTAACCTTACACCACTTATAATTGTGCCTTTGGCTCATCGGTAGATTAATAGGGTTGGTTCACTAAAATAATTTGCTTAATTACCACTTACCATTAATAATAAAGAATGTAAAAAAATGAAGTTATCTCGGGCGCCAAATTGTTTTTTTTAAATTATCGGGACAATTAAACCGACTTGCCAAAAATGTAAAAAATAACAATATACAGACTATGTTTATTGAATTAAATGTAATGATGAAATAATGAAGGTCTTAAAATTATTCTTAAAGTACTAAATAAAACACTACATAAATACCTTAGAAATTTTGTACACAAACTTTTCTTTTTGACAACCACTGGTATCTAAATATGAATACGGAGAGGTTAACAGGATGAAGTTATTCTTGCGTCATCATGGTGCAATCTTGACATAATGTTATCAGCCACACCCCAAACTAAATTATCTTTAAAAAAACTCCGTATAATTTCTTCTTAAAATTTTTGAATCCACTTCTTATTGCATTATTTGGAAGTATCCATTCACAAAAAAAATTGCGATCATAAAACGAAAAATGTACGCAACAATAAATTCAAATGCGTACTCAAGATGCAATTACGTTGTAAATTGAAATAATGATATACGTGTAATTAAAGTAAAAATGGTATAAATACGTAAAAAAACCCAAAGAAAAACGCCACCAAATTGATGGCGTTTTTCACATAAATTTAAATAAAATCAAAAAGAAGCAGCTTCATGCTTCGACATTAAACAGGAACTGAAAAATGGAAGATTTCGAAGTAGATGATGCTGTTCTGTTCCCAAGATATGATCAGAATACTTAACGCAGACGCATTGCTTATAGAATTGAGTCACGATGCATTGCGCAACTCAATGACTAGAAAACAGTTTATGGGAAAGTAAATTTCTACAAAAACAGGCACTATGAAGATATGTAAATTAAGTTGCCTACCTCATACCAATATTTCAATAATTAAAATTTTCTTGTATTTAGAACTAGGAAAGATCCTAAATTGAGGTAGATTTTATACAACACAAAAAAGAGTTGTTACAGTGTGTGAATGCGTGCGTGCGTATGTACGTGCGTGCGTGTGTGAAATACAAGATTTTGTTTATTTAATTACAAAGACAAGGATCTTATTACATGCAGTTCCATGAACAAGTGGCACCGTGAACCACGTTTTTAGGGTATGCAGAAGTCATTGCCGTATAACCGTTTTATCAATGAATTTGTTACATTCATATAGATGTTGACAGCTTTAAAATAAAATAAACCTTTTTAATAGCTATGAGCGATTAGTATAGCTAATTCCGAAAAATTGTCGCTACTTTTAAATGGAAGGACGGGTAAACATCAAGATCTTACACTATGTTTATATTATATTAAATACTATTGAATGACAGACCATACGTTGGGCTATGCCTTTCGACGTAAACTTTAACCTAGTAGGAAATGCAAGTTCGCAGTTTATTTCTCCCAAACCGAAGGATATTTAATATCAAAATACTCTAACTGTAAAATGAGGATGAATTCTAAAGTATGTTTCCAAAGAATTCTGCTTGTAGACGCCAAAATCCTGACGCGTGTGTCCGTCAGCTCAATATTTCCGCACTTCGGATGAAAGCCAAATCGTCATAGTTACCGAATAACATAATAATATAAAAACTAAAAATGATTGGGAACGTCAGAAGTCATTATCAATTATTGCATAGTACCGTGTTAATATATTAATCACGCTAGTTTTCAGCCCCTTAGTTCATAAAGTGTAGCTATTTCAGTGTTCATAACGGAATGTGTACATACTGCATCTGCGTTTGCGTCAGTGTCTGGTTCTACGTATACGCCTGCTTCTGCGTTTGCATCTACACCTGTGCCTACGTCTGCGTCTGTGCATGAGTCTGTATCTGTTTCTGTATCGGCGTCCCGCGTGTCCATGTGCGTTTACGAGTGCTTGTAGGTCTACAAGTGCGTGTGGGTGTGCATATGCGTGTGTGTCCGTGTGTATGCATGTGTGCGTGTGACATAATTTGATAGCAAGGTAACGGTTTTTACTGGGTATAGGAGATTACAGGCTCGCTTAGCAGGTCACTAATGAACTTATCCTATCGCCAGAAAAAAAACTCTCTACCGTGCTAGTATTCTAAAATACACATGTACTGAGTGTATCGATACAGAATAAAAATATATACAGAATAGAATAATCGAACTGTTTTGAAAACATTATGATTGTTAAACTGTATATTTATACTACTTGTTCACTGTAAATATAGTTAACGGCACCCATTAAAAATAAAAAAAAAAGCTAATACAGAACTTGTTTGCAAAAACATCAACGCACAATAATCTATGTAAGATGGACATTTAAAATTTTATGTCAGGTAGATGTTAATACGCATTTATAAGCTAACTTGAAAAAAATCCCAAAGCCGCCTATTTCTATAAAAATTTCGATAACACCGTTTAAGCTTTTCAATCTTGCTTAATTAACTTTTAATGCTATTGGCTTCGTATTAAAATACTTTATAAAGAAGTTATCTGAAATTAAATTATCTTTAAAAATTATGTCTTCACATTCTCTTATAAAATTAAACGTTATTCAGATATTGAAATAAATTCCACTACAGGAATTTTTTGGTCACCAAATTACCCCTCGTATCAAAAAAATTGCATATAACATAATTAATCGATATGTTAAAGATCTATGTCTAGGTATTTTTATATGTAGCTGTTTCCGAAATATTTAATAATAACCAAAAACTGCCTCAATAAACCCCCTCCCTCCAGCTGGATTTCTCCCAAAATCTAATCAGCTCCAGGAGAAATAAAATGAAGCTTAAATACAAACTGTCAAGTACAAGTACGTCCATATTATGGAGTTATTGTGGATACTAACATACGTACGCACGGACGCACGCCCACCACAGACGCACACACACACACACACACACACACACACACACACACACACATACACACACACGTAGGGGAAGGTTGCCTATATTGGACCACTATTCGGTTTTAGGGTTCTAACTTTAAGAAAACAAATCAAAACACCTTCAAATTTATACACCAAATACTTTAATATCTTGTCCGTTTCTAGTAAGTTTCTCAGAATTTTTTGTTAAATAATTTCTCGTAGAAAAATATAATCCGGAACCCTTGCAGTTGGTCCATTATAGCAGACTGGTTGCCTAAATTGAATCTGTGGGTTCCTGTATTGGACCATCTATTTCAGTTACGTAAAATTAAGTAAAACTTTAAGTATACATTAGAGGAACAAGAGAATATAATTTTTATTTAAAAACCAAATGTCAAAACACAAAAATATATTACAGGAACATTAAAAAAAGTCAAATCCTACCATAAACAAACAAAAATAACACAATAAAGAACACAAACAAAGAACGACTAAACCTAAAATCTTTAAAAATAACAGATATTTTTATAAACTAAGTAAGCAACAACTGTAACAGAATTGATCTAGTAAGATTAACATAGGAACGCCTTTTCTTAGAACTAGGAACAAATATCACAGAGAAGTTTCTCTCTGATTCGTGCCCCTGTCTCTGGATTTTAGGCACTGAATCATGCCTTCAACAAAGCTCTCAGTGCAAAGTTTGCAGTACCATTCCTTGACATCAATGCTTTTCCTCTTAGAAATGCCGGAATCAAATTTTATTTTGCGCTTGATAGTTTTCTTTTTTGAAATATTTGATGATGTCTGTTTAACTTCAAGGTCATCTTTGTAGGGTGTAGATGCAAGATTTGTGCTTTTTGGCCAAATTCCCGTTTTCTTGAAACCATTCATAGCACTTGCTAACACAGATGCCCTGGCATAAGTTTCTCCAAGGAGTTCAGCAACTTGGTATTGAGAAACTATAAATCTCGGATTAGTCCTTAGCCATTTCTCATTAGCTTCAGTGTAATATAGCTCCAGTGTCTTAAATACAGCTATGTCTATGGATTGAAGCAGGTGGATGGTATGGCCCGGAAGCTGTAACAAAATCACTCCATTATTGCGTGCCCGCTGTATTGCCTCAAGATTTTTAAAGTGAGTACGTGGCTGCCCTGGCATAAGTTTATCCAAGGAGTTTAGCAACTTGGTATTGAGAAACTATCAATCTCGGATTAGTCCTTAGCCATTTCGCATTAGCTTCAGTGTAATATAGCTCCAGTGTCTTAAATACAGCCATGTCTAGGGGTTGAAGCCGGTGGCTGGTATGGCCCGGAAGCTGCAACAAAATCACTCCATTATTTCGTGTCCGCTCTATTGCCTCAAGATTTTTAGAGTGAGTACTGTGGCTGTCTAAAACAAGCAAAAGTTTATTGGTCCTTGTTGGTTTTACTGCATTGATAAAATATTTGAGCCAGGCAACAAACTTCTTTATTGATGCATCCGGTGTCAGATATCTCTACCACGCAGTCAAGAGGTGCTCCAACTCTGAGATCTGGATTAGTTCTTTTTCGCTTGAGTATTATCATCGGTGCAACAAATTAGCAGGCTGCACTGGCGCATATAACCGTAGTGGTGTTCACCCCACGTTCGCCGCTAGCAACCGAACCTACTTGGCGCTTGTCCTTTAGGGCTAGAATTTTCTAGTACTTCTTGGCAACAGTTGAAAATCCAGACTGTTTACATTGAATATTCTTGTCCCATTAAGCTGGAATTCATCGACAATTTTCTCTAGAAGGTCGAAGAACTGGGTAACATTATCTCTATTAAATCCCTAGCACCGAGCTGTAGAAGTAGATTCTGGTTGTCTCAATGAAATGTTGGGATGCCTACTCAAAAATGCTTAAAACTACTTTTTACCAGCCTGCTTTTTTTCTCTATTGAAATTGTGTTTGATGTTGTTTTGCTCCGCCAGTTTATACGCTGCATTACGGACATCTTTTATGGTGACCCCATAAAACATCTTTCCTAGGTTAAGGATATGCGCTGCCAACCTCTCCTCAAACTTCAGTAAAAATACGGTGGTTTTTTCGAAGATTTTACGCTCTTGGTTAGCCTTTTCATTTTTTGAGGCCAAATGCGGCATATTTCATTTAAGCCATACTTTTTGCCTTTGTAAACCTCTAAGGCTTTTGTCATATTCGCCTCACTCCATTTACCGTATTTTATGCTTTTTCTATTATTCTGGAAAAAAGTAAAATATTGGTAGCCCATGTTAGACCACGCATTTGATACTAATTGTATAATATATAATGTTACAAGTATATTTGGATTATTGTAGCACTTCATATTGACACGAATTCCAACATTTAAAAACATAAACATAAGAAACAATTCTAGTTTCCTAAATTAGACGAGTCCAATTTAGGCAACTCCATGGTGGTTCAATTTATGAAACCGCCAGTTGTTTTCTAAAATCACATATTGTATAACATTCCAATGTAGTTGGGTTTGCTCTTTTTAATAGCGATATGAATAGGGTAAAATTTACTTATTTTAATCAAAACTAGCGCTGGGTGAATTTGCAACGTTTTCCACATACACACTTACTAATTATTCATAAAAACTACATTGGAATAGCAAAAATCACCAAACACGTTGTACCGAGGCAAAACGTGCATTAATGATCGCTAATTCTCTTGTAATGACGCCTTTGTAACAAGAGGATTTAAAAAAAAGCCACAACGCACAACGCACCTAAACATAGATCTTTAACATATCGATTAATTATGTACTATGCAATTTTTTAATACGAGGGGTAATTTGGTGGCTAAAAATTCCTGACTTCATAAAAAGTTCTGCTTGCTCAGAAAACGAATTCACGATAAAAAAATTTTTAGATCAGATGTCCAGGGTATTAATGAATTAGGAAAATATGAAAATGCTTCAAGAGAGAAGTACCATTATTTATTATTTTTTACAAAAATTTTATAAAACAAAGTTTTTTATAAACTAACATAAAGACTAAATACAAATTTTGAAATAAAAATTCAAATATTTAAAAATTATTCTACGTAGCTACCTCTCACCTCGACGCACTTTTCCGCTAACTTAGTAAATTTACCGTACACTTTACGAATGATTCGCGGCACATTCAGTTCATGTATTGCTTCTGCTCTTTTAATATTTCCCTATCATGTGAGAGATTATGTATATAAACCTTTTGTTTCAATGTACCCCACAAAAAGAAATCTAGTAATGAAAGGTCAGGCGACCTAGTTGGATAATTGATTGGGCCAAATCTCTCTATCCACCTTGCGCCAAAATGATCATGCAACCATTGTCTGACCAAAGCTGTGCAATGAGCAGGACAGCCGCCTTGCTGCCAAAACATATTATTACGTACTTCTGGCTCTAAAGTATTGAGAAATTAAATATCACAAAACACTACAATTTTCGTTAACAAATATAACCTCAAATGCCTCAAATCATCAATGAAAACTTACCAACTACCAAACATCATAAGCTTGCGCGTTGTTCTCTACTAGAAACTTTGTACCCATCTCTGTCTCATCAATACCAATGCATTCTATTTCTATTTCACAATTAAGCTTCAATTCGATCATTGTAAAGTAATAGGCCTACAGTAGTTATACATAAACAAAGGGTGTAACTGATTATAAAACATATATGAACTTACAATTAAATGGAAAATTACTGATGAACAAATTAATTGATTGACGTGAGTAACATATTGTGAACGTGATGATAAGGTGATCTATTTAAATTAATCTTAAATGCCATACAACATTGAAGAAGGCCATAGAATAACAACAAAGTAATCATAAAATTAACTAACTACTAAAATACATTTCGTAGGTCTCCAACTTTGTTTAGTAGTTAGTGAATTCTTGTGTTTACTTTGTTATCCTGTTATTATAGTTCTTTTATACTGTATACCTTACACTATCACCTTCTTCAATATTATATGGCATTTAAGAATAATTTAAATATCCCGTTCACAATATGTCACTTAGGTCAATCAATTAACTTATTCACCGGTAATTTCTCATTTAATTGTAGATAAGTTCATATATGTTTTATAATCAGTTACACCAACGATTTTTTAATTCCATTTGTAGACGTTTTTCTGATGAAGGTTTTAACCGAAATTATAAAAACAGTAATAAATTTGATCACATTTTGGTTTTTTAGCAGTATGTCCACTGGAACTAGGAAATCCCAGTATTATCTTTCTAAATATATATATATATATATATATATATATATATATATATATATCTTTTACGAATTCCTTGTATAAAAATTAAAAAACTAAGAAACCCGTTTTTTTTCTCGACCTGTAATAAGGTACCTATGGACCTAGTTCCTCAATAATTATTGTGAGGCGAACGTTAATGCGCAACGAGACCGCATTCCAACCGCGGGGTAAAAGCAAAGTATAGTTTAGAGCTCGAGTAATATACAGTATACTTTGTGCTGCTTTAATCAAATAAAATAAAATATTTGTAAAATATTAAAAAAACATGGCGTTCTTTGTTAGGAAAGCTACTACTACGATCCCCTATTTAATTTATTTAACACCTGAACTAGATTAACAGATATAATCCTAAATAATATACCTTTGAATACGATTCTAGACATTTTCGATCTTCCTTATAGCACAGTATCAATAACCAATAACGTCATTTGCAAACGGAGCAACCCAAAAAACACTTAATTTTATGTTACAATTTAAAATGCATTACTAAGGTTCCACTTTATCCATACAGTAGATAACAGTTATTTATGTTAGTCCGGTAAGTGCTACTTTTCTGGACAAATATTTTTAAAGAGACACACTCACACTTCGAGTTGGATTTGAACCCACGACTTACACTTTTCCAGAGCAACAGCTTTACCAGTTGAGCTATCAAAGAGGAAAATCACACTTGTTTTTAACTTAAACTGTTTGTACTTTCCTAGGTTGGTAAGCCGGATGGTAAATGAGAAACGTCGTTTTGCAACATAAGGTCTTTTGGGGACCAGAAGAGCTACGCGGATCAACACCCGAGAAACCAGCAGTACATATATATATATATATATATATATATATATATATATATATATATATATAACTGAATCACTTATGTTTGGCTACACTCGTTGTTGAAAAGAGGTGAGTTCGACTACAAGATCCCAAGTTTGACCATGTAGTCAAATTTGACGTCACAGTTATCATAAATTGGGGCATCTTTGAATACAAAAGTTTGACTACAAGTAAACTTATTAATCAATGCTTATACTGTTTTTCTAAAGGCGTTATTCAAAAAAAATTCTTTCATAACATTAAATTAAATTTGAAAACCTCGGACACAAAAAGAAACCTCTAAAAAGTAAACAATATCTAGGAACACTCAATCGAGTCACCTTTCATACAAAAAAAAATAAATCAAATCCTCCAATAAACGTTTAGTTTTGTATACATTTAAAAAAAGTACACTATTAATAAATCCAAAAAGATAAGTATTTCAAAAATGAATGAATTTATCTGCAAGAAGACATGCAAAAGCGTAATACTCAGAAGAAGATAGAACTTATTTCAAATATGTTTATAATACCCGACAAAAGTAATTATTAAGCCATTTAACCTTGATACACTCAAATGCTCACAACTTGAATAAATGTTAAAACGAAAGTTACAGTTTCTCGAGTTTCTTGATAAGTTCATACCTATCAAGTTTAAAACACTTTCTGCGAGTAAAAGTATTTGTCTTAAAATTTGCTTTCAACTGTTGAGGACCATTACTACTTATGCGTGAAAGAGCAAGCAAGCTCAGCTTTTCATATCATATAAAATTTGAGATAAAATTTTCTTAACCAACACAATGCAATTGGTATCACATGTCAAACCTACACTGTTTTTATTTACGTCTTAAATTTAAAAATGGCGATTTTCAGAGAAATGTTATTTTTCTCTTAAGCAAAATCAAAGTGTATATTTTATCCTGAAACATGGCTCTTTCTAGGAATCGCGTTGTGAAGAATAATTGTGATAAGGTTTATCCCCGATTTTTCCCTATTCTTATAAGGGACGACCTAAAGAATGTACGGTTAGTTAACAAAGTTCGTAGTTGAAACATTTCCAATATCAGTTCGTTTCACTGCAGATTTTACTAAACTTACTTATAAGCACATATTCCACGAAACGTTATAAGGAAATGTTGGGGATCTTATTAGGGTCGGTCTAAAAATGTGCTAGGTATATAAAAATATAAAATGTGTTAAAAAATTCGTAATTGAGAAATTTCCTATACTAGTTTATTTCATTGCAGTTTATCACTACACTGACCTGCGTTCACATTTTGCACAAAACTTCTCAAGGAAAAGTTGGAGATCTTATTAGGGGCAAGCTGAAGATGTACTTCTAGTTAACAAAGGTGGTAATTGAGAAATTTCCCATAGCAACTGGTTTTACTGTAGATTTCACTGAACTTACTTATCATGGCATTTTGCACCAAACGTCATGTGGACATTTTGCAGATTTTGTTAAGGGCGAATTAGAAAATGTACTGCTTGTCAACAAAGGTCGTAATTGCAAAATATCCTATATCAGTTCATTTTACTGCAGATTTCACAAACCTACATATATTCACATTTTTTCCAAAATATAAGGAAATGTTGAAGGTCTTATTAGGGACGATCTAAAAATGTACTGCTAGTTAATAAAGGAAGTAATTGAGAAATCTCTATTAATCCGGTGTTACCGCAGATTTCACTAAACTTACGTATAATCCACGATGGTGTATTTTGGTATAATCGCGTATTGCACAAAATAGCATAGAGAGATTTTGGGGATATGGGACGAGCTAAAAATGTTCTGTTAAAAAAATTCGTAACAGAACAATCCTCTTCAGTGGACTTCACTGCAGATTTAACCAATCCCACTTAAAACGCGCATTTTGCACAAAATATCGTTACAAAATGATATTAGAGGCAAACTAATAATCTGTATTCCTTTAACATAATTGGCAACTGTGAACTTACTACCTGTAAAATAGACTAGTCTGTTAAAAGCTCTGAACTACGTGGATAAATCGAAAAATTTCTAGAACAAGACGGAAAAATACAACTTTCTGGGGAATATCGTATTTCTTAGCTGTACAGGCTGTCCCAAATTCGAGGGCAAGCATGGGGATCTCGCTTATTATAAGAGATAGGATATAGGTTTAAATTCGGCACTTTTGCTAAATTCGATACCGAGTAATAATCTGAAAAGAAATTTGAGCTAACTCGAATGATTTTGGTTTTATGCTCAAAAAACTAAAAATTTCGATTTTCGTTTTTCGCGTTTGGCCACCTTATTATTAGGAATTTTCAAAATTCGATTAAACATTATTAAGGCACCTTTTTACGCACAATACTAATACGGTATTAAAATATTATGTTACGTTTCGTTTATTCTGAACCATCATCAGGTTAATTTTTTCTTATGGGGGGTTAAGATATATTTTTATGTCGTTGGATGGAGAATGTTATGCTGATTTTAGCAATATATAACACTTTATGGTTTGATCGACTGCGAACTAAAATAATGAGAAAAATACGAAGAACAAGATTCCGCCTTCTTGGATCCAGCAAGGAATAATTACAGTAGTTCTATTTATTTAATTTGTTAAACTCGTTAGAACATCCAAAAAAATATAAAAACATTTAAACAATTAAAAAAAAAACATTAACAAACAACTCAAACAAGTATGTCTATGTAACACGGTCATAATAGCCACAACGCAAATTTATCGATAGGTAACAACAAAATAATTACACAGACAAACAAACAAAAATTATTATAATAAATGTTCGAACAAGTTTCCTCCTTCTTGAATACAGTAACGAATTCTTCTTCTACAATT
The DNA here is from genome assembly GCA_036346205.1 of Vesta saturnalis. NCBI lineage: Eukaryota > Metazoa > Arthropoda > Insecta > Coleoptera > Lampyridae > Vesta > Vesta saturnalis. The sequence goes on along the minus strand of JARFJB010001005.1, from coordinate 34,145 downwards.
GTTTACGCTTCTTTGAATGGTTCGCCTGGGAATTTGACGAAGTTCATTAACAACCCTATTCTGGAGTTCTTCTATATTTTGCGGTGGCGTCTTATAAATCATATTTTTTAAATAGCCCCAGAGGAAGGGGTTAAATCTGGACTTCTTGCTGGCCACCTACGTGGTCCCCTATTTCCCATCCATTTATCAGGAAATTCGCCGTTAAGATATTCACTTATTATCGCAGCATTATGAGGAGGAGCTCCGTCCATTTGCCACCATCTTTCGTTTAGCGGAACATCATCCAAAAGGTCTGATATTTCGTGTGTTAGAAATGCGAGGTAGCGTTGAGACGTTAGGATACCTTCGTAAATAATTGGCCCAAGGAGCCTATCTTTCCAGATTCCAACCCACACATTAAAGGACCGGTGGCCTTGTCCTCGCATTTGCCAGTTAATTCGTGGATTTTCAACGGACCAGTAGTGCTCGTTATTACGATTAAACATTCCATTAGTGGAAAAATTGCACTCATCCGTCCAAATTATTTGAGTGAGAAAGTTGCGATTTTCCAGCATTTTGGTATTAAGTTGGTTACAAAAATCCAACCGTCTCATATCGTCCCCAGGCCGAGGAGTTTGACTAACGTGTAACTTAAATGGTTTATAACGGTGTTGCTTTAACACTCGCCAAACTGTCGTTTTTGGCACTTCAATAGTTTGCTTTATTTCTATGGTAGATGTTGAAGGATTTTCTTGGACCTAAGATGGATAACATAAAGTCATAACTCTCCAAAAAAAATGTCTGCTGAAATTAGCAGTGAAGTGAGTGGAAATTCTTATAATTAGTATAATACTAACAAATAGTACCTGATGTAATATTTCTTCTTCGGCATCTCTGTCTAGTCTGCTACCATATGCATTTCGAGGTTTCTGAAAACATCCAAATTCTCGCAAATTTTGGTCTAATTTTAAAAAATATCTCTAGTTTGGTTGCAGCCTCTCCGGATATTCCTCTAAATATCTTCGTTCTGCTCTGACACTATTTCTATTGCAGCTATAAGATATCCTTATCATGTCTCATTTTTCTGAATTTGAAAACATTCTAAAGAAACTTGCAAATTTTAAAGCACTAACACGAAGGATCTTGCAGTTATTACCCTTTTTACAATTAGAAAATGACATGACAAAAGCCAACTTCTGAGTTTTGTTTGATTCATGGGTATCGTGATAATGTAATATTTAGTTTTTAATTTAAGAGTATTTTAGTTCGCAGTCGATCAAACCATGAAGTGTTATATATTGCTAAAATCAGCATAACTCCATCCAACGCCATAAAAATATGTCTTAACCTCGATAAGAAAAAATAAACCTGATGATGGTTCAGAATAAACAAAACGTCGCATAATATTTTTAATACCGTATTAGTATTGTGCGTAAAAAGTTGCCTTAATAATGTTTAATCGAATTTTGAAAATTCCTAATAATAAGGTAGCCAAACGCGAAAAACAAAAATCGAAATTTTTAGTTTTTTGAGCATAAAACCAAATCCATTCGAGTTAGCTCAAATTTCTTTTCAGATTATTACTCGGCATCGAATTTAGCAAAAGTTCCGAATTTAAACCTATATCCTATTTCTTATAATAAGCGAGATCCCCATGCTTGCCCTCGAATTTGGGACAGCCCGTACACATTTAATCAATCTTCAAAATATCCATTTACGGCGCTTCGATGCTTTCAGTATTCAATGAAATTTTCTTTCCAGCCAACCGTTTCTTGAGATTTGGGAACAAGGAGTAATTCGATGGAGCCAAGTCTGGCAAATAGGGTGCATGTTCAATTAACTGGAATCGTAGTTAGTGCAGTTTTGCCATCGCAATTGCCGACTTATGGGGTGGGGCATTATCCTGGTGATGCAAGACCGTTTTCTTTGCGAAATGAGGCCTTTCAGCTTTGATTTCTTTTTTCAGTCTGTCTAATAAGGACGCATAATACTCGCCCGTTATTGTCCGCCCGGTAATCAATAAAAATTATTCCTCGAGAATCCCAAAATACGTAGTCATGACTTTACCAGCAGACGGAATCCTCTTTGTCTTCTTTGAAGTTGGCTCTTCACGTTTTGTCCATTGCTTTGACTGCTTCTTGGTCTCTGGAGTGTAGTAGTAAATGTACAATTGCGGCCAGGGAGAAGTTACCATTATCATTTTTCTATTGTAATTCAATAGAAAATCATTGGCGTACGAACTTGATTAAAATGAAAGTGCTGTCGCCATAGGCTGTCATTCTGACATTAATTAATTGCATTACGCCACTGTAAATGAACGTCTTATTGACTTAAAAAGTCCTTTTACTCTATTCAAAAATTTCAAAAAACGATTGCTAGATAAATGTAAGTGGTAACTTTTCCGTGGCCACAACCTTACGTTTCGTCAACAGTTATAAAACGCGGCAAAATTTTTTCTTGATTACGTTTGAACATGTCTAAACATTGCTGAGAAATAGTTATTTAAACTCGCTTTTGGTCGATTGTCAGCAGGCGCGACATCCATCTAGGACTAAGTTTTTTCATGTCCAAATGTTGATGTAAGATGCAATGTACACGGTCGTATGAAAGGCTTACTTTCTCCGCTATCTCTCTAAACTTTATTCGGCGATCCTTCATCGTTCATTCGGTAGCTGATTTTGGTCTACCAGACCGTGGTGCATCCTCTATACTTCTTTTACCGCAGTTAAATTTTGAAACCCAGTTGGCAACTGTTGCATACGAAGGTGAAGACTCACCATGAACGCCAACTTACTCCATTTTTAGTTGTTTAGCATTTAAGCTGTTAAAAAAGAAATATTTTATCAATGCACGGAACTCGTTTTTATTCATGGTTAAGAAAATGCACAAATTGTTTACTGGTACCGATAGTAACGGCATTTGTTTATATCCACTACAATTTGACAACTGTTGTACGAACAATGGCGCATACAAAAAACAAGTGATCAGCATGCGCGCATAACACCATCTTCTAGAAGCATTTCGATCTACACTTGTAGTGCTTCCAGGCTACAATATTCGTGAACCTTGGTAAACCATTCAATCAAAAGGCTTATTTTCAATAGTAATTTTCTTCAATTGTATAAGTGCTAGAATCGAATTACTGTTAACTTAATTGTTTACCGTCTCTATACCAAATCGTTCGTATATACGCTTGTAATAGAACTAAGGGAAGTTTAAATCACATTATAATATGCTTGAAATGTTGAACAATAGTTATTGAGGTTTTGTTTGTACGTAGTGATAATTATAATTTATATTTACATTAATACTTCATTTCGTTCATTCTTCACGTTTAATTATTGAATAATTTGTTGACGAGTGCGAAATCATGAGCTGGAGTAAAAACGTTTAAATTATAAAAGAAATGCTGTAGTTGTGCAACGTATATAATAGAATTGCAGCTCTGAATTATTTTCTCTGAGGAGAACTGTACATGCTGCCTGCACCTTTGTTAATACATACAATGGGTTATCATTGTGAATCATAATAATTTTATGCAATAGGTGAAGAAACAACTTGCAAAAAATTCAATAAATGTAATGTACCTTCCCGGTATTCACAGAATGGTAATGGTTAAAGGTAATTAAATATTGGTTTGTTATCACCAGCAAACTGCTTGGCATGTCTTTAGTAGGACATAGAGCCAATGTAGCTAATGCCGATACCCATTTGTATGATTAAACATTTCAAAATAACTGAATCTATTTTGCATTTCCCATAAAACATGAGCCGACAATTAGAAGCAAACAAGACTGCCTTTGAAGATATGCTTTAAACATCTTTAGTAAAAAGGCTCGCTCAAAGTGTGTTTTGTATTTATACTTGCAATGGTAAGCTTACTCCTTAGCAATATAAAGTAAATTCAGTTGCAAAACTGCAGATATACCGCCAATTTGGCAAAAAAGGGTTGCTCTGAAATAAAAAGAGGAATCGAAAAACAGTGAGTGCACACATGGATAACATCTTGAGGAATAAATGTGGAATTCTCTAATTAATATTGAGAACAAATTAGGTTTTGATGTAAATAGTAATTTTTGAGATAAAGATCATGGGTACACTACAGATGAAGGCAGTTGCTAAGATAATCGTCTCATAACCAATTAAACATATTCTAGGAAGTATGTAGATATTTATCACGTTAAACGTATCGAAACATCAGATTCCCTATCTTGGAAGTGTTGTTCATAACCTCAATAATAACATATCAAATATACCATAAACATAAAAATTTTCGTTAGCGAAACATTAATTGCTTTTGAAATGGAATTGTAATCTCAGGTACTTAAAAAAGCATTATTTTCTTTGATTAAAAAACCTCAACGCTCTATGACGAATAGGTAAAGCAGAAATGACCAATTCGCACTTTAATTTTTTAGCCATCATCTGGAACAATGATAATAAAGGATAACTACTTTGTTATGATAAGAAAGCTATAACTTTGTTAATTAAATATTTAAATTAGTGTTGGTTAAATAATTAACAGTGGGGTCAATGTTTCCACGCGTGAGCGTGGGCGTGAGCGTGATCGTGGGCGTGAGTGTGAGACTGAGTGTGCGTGCGTGTGTGTGTGCGTATGCGTGTGCGCGTATGCGCGTTTGTGCGTAAGCGCGTGTGTGCGTTAGTTATGAACCCACAGTATTTACAACTGAACTTTATTCACTTCTTAAATCTTTCACACACACTCAAAATCACACTTACACTCACACCCACACCCACCCCACATCCACACCCACGCCCACACCCACGTTGCTACAACAACGTTTAGTTAATTTATTTTAACCCTCATGTGATTACACACTCACGAAAATTAATACTTTACAAAAACAACCTATTGAATTGAGATAATGATTTAAAATTTTTTAACGTGTAATCTTAACAATGTTAAAACGTTCCTAATATACAAAAAAATATCTCCTTCATATTTATTCTGAGATTAAACAAAATGAACTGTAAACACGGTTAAGCGTTAATTGGTCACTGGGTCAAACGTTGTAGGACATCGGCTTTAAAATAATTTATCTCATTAACAAACAAAATACACCCACGTACCACACAAAATTAAAGAACATCGTAAACTTTTCAATAGCTACGCTACCATCATCAGGGCGAATTAAAGAAAATTTCAAATATATATACCATCAGTGAGTAACGCTTCGTTGTTTATCTGGGGAAAGTTGTGAAAGTTTAATGAGTAACCTAAAGATCTTTGATCATCATTATTCATTAGAATTTGTTTGTTTTTGAAGATCTCTAAACTTTTATAACAATCAAGTTCGTGCTTATTACTAACATATTCGATTAAGGATAGCTTATCTACTACATGATTTTTATCAAACATATGTAACGCTACGGCAGACTTGTCCCAACGTTTGTATTTTATATGAGCCAAATGTTCTTTAAAGCGAATGTTGATGGGTCGTTTAATTTGCCCCACATATATTTGTTCACAATTTTACAATTAATTTTATAAATTCCCGACCTATCCTAGTTAGTAAATTTCATAACCTCTCCTTGTAACAAACCTTTTTATGTATGTTTAAAATTTAAGTTCGTATTGGCAACTTAAGTGTACTTCGTGTAGCGTGTCGTGAACCTTATTGGCGTAAAAAATGTTTTAATAAATTATTTCTATATTTCTGCACATTCTTTCCGCGCTTCGAGTCATTTTCGGTCATTGCGCAGGTTACTTTGAGCGTCCTTCATTCATTCTTGTACTACGTGTTTAAGTAGAAGCCATTTTCGGTTTGTTTAATTTTTTATTTAGAGTGCACATTTATGAGGCAACTAAACTCAATTTTATTTATACTTTTACCACTTATTTTACTTTGGGTTTAATTTTATTTTAACTTTGCAAGATGATGCAATAGCTTTGCTAATACGAAGTGGGAATTCAATTGCCAAATTTTACTTTGAACCACACAAAATTAATTCAGTTTGGAGATTTAAAAATAAATTTCTGTATATTTGGAATAACCAGCATATCAATCTGATGTTCATTTCAACTTTCATCAAAATTGCGCAATAAATTTAAAATGATGAGTCGACAGCATTTCCTTTATCTGCTTAAGTTCCAGTGACACCCAAAATGTAAAAGAAATTACTCCAGGTATTTCATATTGTTAATTAATTCACATTATAGTTTAAGACAATTAATTAAGAATCGCTAACATTAGTTTTTAAGAGATCATCCATTATAATCAAATTAAGTATGGTAATAAAATCGTTGTCATTATTTTTTTTATTTGTTTAATTTCATGAGTTTTTTGTGACTTTTCTATTTTTAAGGTTTATTTATTCCTTAAAAACAAATTGGCGCCCGAGATTACATTATTTATTTTCAGGTTTGAAGCAACACCCTTTTTTGTAAAGCGAAAATATCTAAGCAATTCTATTTTTGTTAGTAAGCATTCTTGTTGTCGAACCTGGACCTACTAATCTACCGATGAGCAAGTGGCATAAAATCTTCTACTTATCCATTATTTTCCATAGCTAATTATAGCTCTGGGCTAGAAGTATTTAGTCATAAGTGGGTGATTTATTTATACGACACCTGTCAAAGATTACATCCTACCAACAGCCCAACTTCAGTGTGTCAAATTCGTATGAATTTATTGATAAAATTAAAAACATTGAACTTACAGAAAATTCTCGTTCGACGTTTGTTCACCGTTTCCGAGCGTTCCAATAGATCAAACCTTAGTTTATTTAGAAGACGTTTTAAAACAAAACCATTTGGATGATAGAGAAGTAGAAGATTTTCTTAAACTAACAGATTTGTGTATGAAACACACCTTTTTTTCAAAATTAACAATCAATTTTTCCAGCAAGAACATGGTACGACAATGGGCAATAGCTTATCTCCGTTTATAGCCAATATATTCATGGGTAAATTTGAGACAGACTTAAAACATGATTTGCTTTATTTTCCTAGAGTTTGGATTAGATACGTGGATGATGTGTTTGCCATCCTTAATACTAAAATTTGTAATGTTGAGAACTTTGTAGAAACTCTAAATTCTAAATTTCCGACAATCAAATTTACCTATGAGATTGAGGCTTGATACTCTGGTAACAAAAAATTGTGGTAAACTAGATATAGATATTTATCGTAAGGAAACTAGCACTAAAACATTCATAACCAATGACTCAAATCACTGTAGACAGCATAAACTCACGGCTTTTATCTGTGTGGTTCATAGATTGCTTAATTTTCCTCTTTCAATTCAAAGTTATAATAAAGAATTGGGCACTATTAAAGGACTTTCTGCATACAATGGGTTTTCAGATGAAGTGGTTATGTATATAGTTAGGATACAAACACATAGGATAAGGGTTAAGAATATCCATTGTGGAAGGAGTTAAGGATTGGGTTGGTGGATTACGGCGATGTCGCAGATGTCAATCCTCCATTGGAAGAAGCTTCGGGATAGCGATTCTAGGGTGCGGACAACCCTATCTCGCCGGTCTGGGAACATTTGGAAGAGGGAGTGCGTGAGGTTTTGAAGGAAGTCTTTGATAGATAGGTATTCGGTGTCGGGAGAGGGTTTAAGGTGGGCTGTGTCTTCCGAGTCAGACTCTTCGGAAGACAGAATAGGATCGAGGGAAACCAGCTTCGACGGAAAACTGGGAGGTTCCGGCCGCTTCCGATGCTTGAAGGAGAAGGTAGGATGAACTTCCACGCAGTTGTTACACCTTGGGTTAGCCGAGGATTTACAGGAGGAGGATTTGTGGCTTTCGCCAAAGTTAGGAAATCGGATATAGCAGCTGGGACACTACTCAGAGGTATGTCTCACCTAGGTGTAAGTGGAGCAATACTTAGGGAGAGGTTGAGGGATAAAGGAGGGTTCGCAACTGTAGTGTCGCCCGAACATGACACCGCGTGCAAGGAGGTATTCAAGGGTGGTTTGGGATGAGGTTATAGCACGGATAAGGGATGTAGGGTTGTTGGTCACCTTAGCGGTGATGCGAACGGCCTTCCTCGCGTGTGGAATCTCGATCGCACCGAGGATCTCGGGTTCTAGAATGTCCTTATTTACGTGACGAATCACACAGGAAAAGGAGGGCGCTCTAAGAGTGGTGTTGTAAGGACGGGGACCGGATATTTGGGTAAGGGTGACGGTGTGATCACCGAAATGGTGCCGCAGCCTACGCTGTGTACCTTCCGGTAAGGGAGATGAGGTCTCTAGGAGATAGGTGTGATTATGGTTAAACGTTAAGTTTGACCAGGGAATGCTTAGGGGTTTAAGGGACGTGAATAGGGATTTTTGTGTGAATATGGATTTCGGGATATTGCGGATGCAATACACTTTCCGACACATATTTTAATGTAATGAGTTTTAGAATTTACCTATTCGATTCAGAAGTTATTCTTATTTTCTGTCTATCTGTTGGGTGTAATTAAAAGTTTATAAAACGTTGAACTTTTTGCAAATCCTTGATAAAAACAGCTGATGTTGAACAGGTTAGGTTATTAAAATTTTAATTACATATTTACCTTTGAACTTATTCGTTCATAACAAAAACTTATAATAGGTTAGGTTATGTTTACCAACTAAAAAAAATATTTTAATGCAAATATGAAATAGGTAATACAATACATATGTAAAATGAAATTATTATAAATGATCATTCTATAAAAATGTATTCAGTTACGAAATCAATCGTTAAAAAATCGATAATTACTTAACTTATTCATTTGCCGTATATTTTTAGGATGGCATTTTTGCTACCGAAATTTCCCGATTATAACATCGTTTAAGTTTTTCAAATTGTAGAAAATCGCGCCGCGCATCTCGAGTGCCACGATGTTTTGGAACTACTGTAAGTGTGAAATCTCCGTCATACAAATAAATTAAAAAAATATTCAAACTAACTAATCTGACATTACTACTGATACTATAAATTAACAATATTAAATCATGTAGCCTTGGACGTTATATTTTGACAGTTTTCATATGAAATTGATATTAAAGCAATAATTCGTCAAATATACCGTCCACATCCAATCAACCAAATTTAACACCAACTTCCTACAACTTACCTTCTCTGTTAGTATCGGTTATAAAGTTGCAAAATGTATCTAATTGTACATTTAATATTAATATTGTCAACAACCAGTAGGTAACTAATAAACTTGTATCTAGTTATTTTGCATCTAATTAAATGTTATTTTTATATTCTCCTCAAGCTCGTAAGTAGAATGGGGACAGTTTGGTACCTGACGTCACAGTGGTGGGTGATGTCATGCGCATGTGGCCGTGGCCATTTCCCACCCCCATGGCTTCTTTTCGGGGTCTTTTTTAACCCCTAGATGAAATTTTCAACCCTTGATGTTAATTTTTACCCGTAATTATCACCCCTATGCTTTCTTTTAGGATGTCTTTTCATCCCCTAGACGGAATTTTCAACACTTGAGGGTATTTTTACCCTAATTATTGCCCTTAGAGGGCGGGGCCGGCTTCTTTGCGGGAGCGATTTTTAACCCCTGGATGGAATTTTCAACCCTTTGATGGTAAGTTTACCCGTAATTAAAGCCTTCTCGCTAGTTCATCACAGTGTTTAGGATGCGCGGACGGATGTGGGGATTGCCACGTGACATTTTAACCCATATTTAAGGTCTCAGCCCCTGGAGGGTAGGCAAAGACGCGTGCGTTCTGATTGGTGGGCCTAGGGAATGGTCACGCCCCCTACTTTCTGATTAATGTATGGACTCGGGACCCTGGTTTCTGATTGGTTACAGGGCGGGCTTGTCGACCATGTTTATTAAAGCCCTTTTGACATAGATCTTCGGAACTTGCTCGTGAATCTTCGTCCATTGTCGTGATCCCCTTGGCGGGAAATTTGAATTGTATTCTAATAAGGTGGCCTAATGATAACTTGTAAGGCAAGTGTAGGGGTTCGCATCGTGCTCTCGGGGCTTCGCCCCCTTGGCTCTAAATTTGTATTAAGTCTCTACAGGTTATAGTGGGCAATTTGAACATGTATTCTAATAAGGGGTCCTATTGCCAACGTTAAAACAGTTACAGGGCTTCGCAACTTCCTCTCGGGGCTTAGCCCCTTGTCTCTGAATTTGTATTCAAGTCTCTACAGGTTATGGTGATAAATCTGAAAATGTATTCTAAGAAGAGGGCCCTAATGATAACTTGTAAGACAGATATAGGGCTTCGCAATTTCTCGACCCTTCGCCCCCTGGCGGGAAATTTGAAATTTTATTCTAATAAGGGGCTCTAATGCTAACTTGTAAGACAGGTATAGGTCTTCACAACTTGGTCTCTGGGCTTCGTCGATGTCCCATTCGCGGAAATTTAAATTTGTATTTAAATAAATACATGGAATACCTTATTGTAAATACCTATGCCAAAAGGGTCCTAGATTTATAAGCAAGCTTGAACGCAATATTTCGTTTTTGAAAATGGATAAATGCCCGAGGGCAAATAAACAAGCTAACCTCCATTTTCAATTTTGATAACACACGGATGATTTGAAACTAACACCGATTTCATTTCGTAAGGTAGCTACAGAACCCTGTGTTTTATACTTCACAACGCTTATCACTATCATTAGACAGTCATAATAATAATAACATCCCCCTACACTATGTACAGTATTAGGTTAGATTAGTATACGTAAAATCTTAGGTTAGATCAATATACGTACAATGTTAGGTTACTTTAATAAACACACGGTTTTAGACTAGGACACTGGAACTTGTTCTCGAGTCTTCGCTTCTCGTCAGGCCGCCTTGTCTGTTATGGCGCTACAACCTGTACGAGATTGGCGAGCATTGTCATAGCCTAAAACCGTGCGTTTATTAATATAACCTAACGTTGTACGTATATTGATCTAACCTAAGATTTTGCGTATACTAATCTAACCTAATATAGTACATAGAACAGGGGGTGTGAGCATTTGTGTGTGTGTGTGTGTGTGTGCGCGCGTGCGTGCGTGCGTGCGTGCGTGCGCGTGCGCGCGTGCGTGCGTGCGTGCGTGCGTGCGTGCGTGCGTGCGTGTGTGTGTGTATCTGTGTTCAAATCCAACCATCAAACAAATCCATTAAGCGAAAAAGTCGTGAAAAGAACGTGAACATCATATTTTCGTTTTCGTGGAGAGTCCAAGTTTTCGCGTAATTAGCTAATTGGAGTTTTTAGATGTACTTGAATAGTGAAAGGTTGTTATTGTGGTTACATAATTGGAGACATTCAGAAAATAATTACTTTATGCTAACAAATACCGGGGGCATCTAAGTACTTTTATATTATTCAGTTATAAACAAGCCACGGAAATTGAGTGTTCTGTGAGTGTGACCGTGTCAATGCGTTTTTCCAATGCGATTATCAGCAGCAACCACAGTAAGTGATCGTTTTAACCCTAACACATATTTTATTTACTTTATTTAATTACTAGAGCCCTGATTTCAAGTTTGGTTATACCTGTTGTTGTATAGCTATTTTTTTACTGCTTTAGTTGTAACACGTATTTTTATCACTGTATGCAAAACTCAACAGTAGCGTTACACGCTAATTTGACTGACGTTATTATTATTATGGTTGGCTATTATTAGAACACAAATTCAAATTTCCCGCCATAACGAAGCAGAATGCAGAGACTAAGGGCCGAAGAACCGAGAGCAAGTTGCGAAGACCTATATCTGTCTTACAAGCTAGCATTAGGGCCCCACTTATTAGAATACATAATCAAATTTCCGTCCATGAACTGTTGAGACTTAAATACAAATTCAGATTTCACACCTAGGGGTCAGGACAATGGGGTGAAGCCTCGAGAGTAAGCTGTGATGCCCTACACCTATCTTACAAGTTAGCCTTAGGGCCCATTATAAGAATACAATTTCCAATTTCCCTCCAAGGGGTTCACGACAAAGGGCGAAGACTCCGAACAAGTTCCGATCACGAAAAGGAGGGGCTAAGACCCGAAAGCAAGCTCCGAAGGCCTGTACATATCGTGCACGATAGAATTAAGGCCCCTTATTAGAATTCAAATTCAAATTCCCTGTCAATAGCCAAACCAAAGACCAGTCCATACACTACTAGATGGCGCCACAAACAAATTAAAATTTTGAGGCAAGGGGGATAAGACCTGAAAGCAGGTACCGAAGGCCTATACATGTGTTACAAGTTAGAATTAGGACCCCTTATTAGAATAAAAATGCAGAAATTTAAATACAAATTCAAATTTTCCGCCAATGGGACATCGACGAAGTCCCGAGACCAAGTTGTGAAGACCTATACCTGTCTTACAAGTTAGCATTAGGGCCCCTTATTAGAATACAATTTCAAATTTTCCGCCATGGGGGCGAAGGCCCGAGAGCAAGTTGCGAAGCCCTATATCTGTCTTATAAGTTAGCATTAGGGCTCCCTTCTTAAAATACATATACCAATTTATCACCATAACCTGTAGAGACTTAAATACAAATTTAGAGACAAGGAGCTAAGCCCCGAGAGGAAGTTGCGAAGCCCTGTAACTGTCTTAAAAGTTGGTATTAGGGACCTCTTATTAGAATACATATTAAAATTGCCCTCCATAACCTGTAGAAACTTAAATACAAATTTAGAGCCAAGGGGGCGAAGTCCCGAGAGCAAGTTGCGAACCCCTACACCTGTCTTACAAGTTAGCATTAGGCTTCCTTATTAGAATACAAATTCAAATTTCTCGCCAAGGGGATCACGACAATGGACGAAGATTCACGAGCAAGTTCCGAAGACCTATGTCAAAAGGGCCTCAATAAACATGGTCGACAAGCCTTTCCTGTAACCAATCAGAAACCAGAGGGTGGAGTTCATACACCAATCAGAAACTAGGGGACGTGACTATTCCCTAGGTTTACCAATCAGAACACTGTATTCGCGCGCCTTTGTCTACCCTCCAGGGACTGTGACCTTAAATAGGGGTGAAAATGTCACGTGACCATCCCCACACCCATCCCCGCACCCTAAACACTGGGGTGTACTAGCGAAAAGGCCTTAATTACGGGTGAAAATACCATCAAAGGAATGAAAATTCCCCCCGCAAATAAGTCGGTACCACCCTCAAAGGGCACTAATTAGAGTAAAAATACCCTCAAGTAAAAATTCCGTCTAAGGGCTGAAAGAGGCTTCCCGAAAGAAAACAGAGGTGTGATAATGAGGGATAAAAATTAACACCAGGGGTTGAAAATTCCATCTAGGGGTTGAAAAACGACCCCGAAAAGAAGCCATGGGGGGTGGGAAATGGCCACGGCCATGTGCGCGTGACATAATCCACCACTGATGACGTCAGGGGCCAAACTGTTTACATTCTACTCTCGCAAAAAAATTGTTTCTAACACGCGCGGAAAGTGTCTTTTCCGCACGCGACCGCATGGACACCGCTTCGCATCGTTCGGACAACTGCGGTAGCGTGCGGAAAAGTATCACTTTCCGCACTAGTTAGGAAAATAACCATAAGAATGTGTCCACATAAATTCAGTTACAGAGACACATTAAGTGTAAGTCCACAAAAAACTAGTTACATTCACTTTAAATGTGTATCCGCACAAAAGTATGTACAGTCACGTTATGTGTGTGTCCACTCAAAACTAGTTACATTCACAAAGTGTATTAATCAATGTTTCAATAGAAAAACCGCATCACATGGTAATTCAATACTAGTTACAATCACAAACTGTGTTAAATCAGTATAATGTGAAACACCGCTTAGAAGCCAGTACATGGCAACTATACTTAGGTGCACATAAGTAGGATTAAATTCTTGAAACCTTACACACGTGAATAGTAATGGACAAGTGTGGGCATTAAAAAAAATCAATTTTTCCGATAGAGCAAGAACCACTGTACGAGAAAAAATAGGTAAAAGTTGTGGGGACGTATGTATGTCCACACAAGTCGTGAACTCCCCACTAATGCAATTATATTCTGGTGAGCATCCCCACAATGTCGAGCTCTACGCGTGCGCGCACGCACGTACACACGCACATACACACCCACGCACGCTCACGGGTACGCTTTCGCTCACGTTAACTCTCACGCACACACCCATGCACACATACCCGCGCACACACCCAGGCACACACCCCCGCCCACACACCCACCCACACACGTCCGCACGCATGCAAGCACGCATGCGCGAGCGCCCGCCGCCCAGTTCGCCAGCCCACCAACCCACACACCCGCCCACTCACACAATCTTCATTGTTACCCTATCTAACTATTCATAAAACTTATTACTCCACTGAAAATAGGTAGTAGCAAAAAACTTATGAAAAGGTTTTATAAGTTTTGAAAAAATATGATTAATATGTTCAATAGTTTTTTTAAAGAATTTTTTCTAAAAAGTGAAACAAAATCATTTTTTTGAATAACGTCGGCAGAATTTTTAACGTAATGGGAAGTGTTACCTATATGTAAGATATTAAGACATAAGATGTTTTGCAATATTCTATGTAGAAGAAACAATTACACTATACGAGACAAAATAGGTAAAAACGTGTGGGGATGTGTGTATGTGCACACAAGTCGTTAACTCCACACTAATGCACACACGCACACTCACACACGCAGACACGCACGTGCACGCGTACGCCCACGCGTATGCGCACGCAAAAAGCTAAGTATATATTTTAAATATATGTAATAATGGTGAAAGTCTACATTTTCACCTACTCATCATGTTTGCTTTTAACAACCAATTATGAAGGGTGAAGTCAACCTACCGCTCTAAACGTAGGTATGGTAGATTGATAAATAAAGACTGATGAACGAAAACTAACAAAGATTAAGTACTGGTGTAACTTAAAATCTTTAGTTTACAACAGAGACTATTTAAGCCCCCTTGATCACATCGATTATGTTTTAATTATATTTTTAGATAGACCCATATTTATTTTACTTCCGACATCTGCATTCATTTATTTGAGTGAGCTTGAAAAAACAAGTATTGCATTAGATCGGTTGAAAAAATGTATTTATTTCCGAGTTTTAGGTAGTACCTGATAATTAAAATTTAAAATTCCATATACATGCTGTTATAATATTCTGGTGCTGACAACATATTTGTGATATGAGTTTGCAAGAATATTTGACATCGAGTCAGATTAATCAGGTCGGATGAAAGTTATTTCTTAAAAATTAAAGTGTTCTTATAAATACCACATAATAAAATTACTGTTGATAATTTTTATATTTATTATTCTTACTATAAATTGCTAAAGTAATAACTACGCACATAAAATAGTTCATTCATAAACAAAAGCTACATAAAAATTACAATATACTTACGATATTAAGTGGGCTAGGATATATTACCGATTTGATTATGTTTACTGTTCAATGCCTTAAACGCAATGAAATTATAACAGACAGTATTTAAAAAAGGAACACACGTAACCATTATATCTGGTTACGGATATTTTATACTAATATCTTATACTGATATCTTATACTAATTTATTTTGTATATGTATTGTATAAAATACTGTTTCTTGAAAACTATATGGTATTTACCATAACATACCAATATGGAATTTTTTGCAAAATCATGACTTAAAAAATATATACGCTATTCAAACCACCAGCCCTTGTACGTCATAGCTTAAAACGTACTAAATAAATGATGGGGTAATCAGGGTTGTCAAGTGTACGTGTTGTCAGCTTGATTGCTTATACATATTTTTGGGTCAAGTGCGCACTGGTGAATTTGACAAAGTAAACAAAATTTGACGTGGCAACATCGAGATATTTTATGAGTTTATATTCGCACTACGTTTTAAGTTGTAAACACGTACTGCAAAGTGTGCCACAAGGATTAAATATGATTGATAACCCTACAGGATTAATGACTTTCAGTACCAACTGTACTTACGATGACATTTCGGCTTAATGCAAATTTTATTAAAGTTTTATACTTAGTAAATTATAATTATAGTATTGGTATACGATTAATGACGTGAACGGCTGGTGACTTGAATAAGGTATAATCCTTTTTGTGTTTTTAAATTGTTTGTTTTTAAGATGAATCATTATTATTATCGAAATATACATATAAATGTTATACAATGTATCTTATAAATACACGGTTTAGAATCCAAAAAAGGTAAGTATCTGCTTGTGATTATGAGTTTAAATCTAGAGAATCTATATTTTTATATTTTATAAAAATTATATCTTGTTATTAAAATTAATTTAAATTACATTGCTTACATAAATTTTTTAACCAACCATGGCGATTGGATAGAAGTAACCATGAATGCATAGGGTATCCACATTGTTTACATGGTATGTTCATACGAGGAATGTACAATATTTAATGTCCCTAGCACAGAATACAACTTTATTTTTCAACATAATCTCCTTGAACGTGAAGACACTTATTCCACCTATGAAATAAATCAAAATCACTGGGAGCTAAGTCAGGGGAGTAGGGTGGATGCTCCATAACTTCAAACTCACCGTGATGAATTGCATTAATAGAAATAAGGCTCTTATGAACTAGGGCGTTGTATTGATGAAACAGAATTCCGCGTGACAGTTTTCCTATTCTTTTTTCTTTAATGCAATAACGAAGTTTTGTAAATAATGCTGCACAATATTGATCAGTGATTGTGTGGCCATGTTCCAAAAAATCTACCAGTAAAATTCCTTGGACACCCCAAAGAACTGTAGCCATTATCTAGCCCGCTGAAGCCTGTACACGAAATTTGCGTGGAGGGGGATGACTCCACTTCATACTTTGTTATGTGCACTCGGCATCGAAGTGATGAATCCAAGTTTCATCAACTGTAACATAGCGATCGAGGAAACATTTAGGATTACGGTTAAACAAGGCTAAATTGGCTATTGAAGAAGTGACTCTCAAACGCTTTTGTTCGGGAATCAATATTCGTGGTGCACATCTTGCTGACGCCTTATGAAGCCCTAAATAGTCATTTATTATGGTTCCAATCGTACCATTTGAAAGGCCTGTTATCTCCGCTACTCGCTTTGTTGTCAATCGACGATCTTCTCTTATCATGCCATTCAGAAAATCAATGTTTCCTTAAGTACCAGCACGTTTTCCATATTCGCAGGTTGATCTGCCACATTTGAACGCTCCAGATCAATTTTTTACTACTCGATAGGAAGGAGCAGAATCTTCAAGCACGCAAACCATATCTGTATGAATTTTTTTAGGTGTTAAACCTTGTTTTGTAGGTACTTGATGACAGCAAGAAGCTTACCTTTTTGCATTTCTCAAAATCTTCGTGCAACCACTACTTTCAACGTGTACTACTTTAACCCTTACCCCTTATTTTATTTACTTTATTTAATTGCTAGAGACCTGATTTCAAGTTTGGTTATATTTGCTATTGTATAGGTAAGTTATCGATTTAACTGTCCGTTTTCAAAAACGAAATAGTGCGTTTAAGCTTGTTTATAAATCTAGTGCCATTTTTATTAGAAGTATTTCCGGATTTGAGAGATATTATTATGGTTGTCTAATGATAATGATAAGCGTTGTGTAAAATAAAACACAGACTCCTACAGCTGCCTTACGAAACGAAATCGGTGTTAGTTCCCATTCATACATTGTGTTATCAAAATTGAAAATGAAAGTAAGTTTGTTTGTTTATCCCCATGGCAATTGTCCATTTTCAAAAACGAAATAGTGCGTTCAGCCATGTGTATAAATCTAAAGACCCTTTTGCCAGAGGTATTTCCGCCAAGACTTTCTTTGTATGTAAAATAATGTAGTGGCCTGATTTTGGGTTTGGTTATATATTTGTTGTTTTATAGGCATTTTAAACTAATTTAAACGTAAAACGTATTTTTAGCACTGTATGTAAAGCCCTGCAATAGTGTTACAAGCTAATTTGATGCTTGTATATTGACAGAAATGCAGAAGGCTACCTCATGTATTTTTGAAATGTGGTTGGTCTTAGCAAGTTGTAAGTTAAGCCAAACCAGTAATTTTGAATTGTGATCTTTTTTTATGATTTGATTGATTGAGATTGATTTGCGGATGATCGACTGTTTTCATACAACGGTGCCCTCATGTTTAGGGAGAGTACCAGCTCTGAGTGTTGGTTAGCCTTATCTACAAAGTAAGCGGTCGCTCATAGGGGCTAGGTATATACAGTACTAACCTGAAGGTTAGCTCAGCTTCTTGTTAGATTTGATTGAGGTTGATTGATTTGACTGATTGGGTTAAATGCTTTGATTAATATAATTGTTTGATTTTTCTATTTTCAATAACGCCAGCGCCTATTACAGGAAGCATTAATTAGTTTTACGCTAACAAATTCAAATTATGAGCTCTGCGGCCATGACAAGGGGGCGAAGAACCGCGAGCGAGTTGTGAAGCCCTATCTCTGTCTTATAAGTTAGCATTAGGCCCCATATTAGAATACAAGTTTAAATTTTCCGGTAGGGTATCACGACAATACACGAAGGTCCCCGAACTAGCTACGATCACGACAAGGCGGCAAAGACCCCAGAACGAGTTGCTTTACAGCTTAGCATTAGGCTCCCTTATTAGAATACAAATTCAAATTTCCCGCCGTAACCAATCAAAGTGCTGAGACTTAATCCTCCAATCAGAGCACAGCTGCTGAGTAGTGGGGCTAAGGACCAATTCGAAGCTAGTGGCTTAGCCCCGCCTTAATACACGTATAACCAATAAGTTAAAAGGAATGGGCCTGTCCCCACCTAATGAAGCCATAGCGGCCTTATCTAGTCTTAACCCCCCTCTAAACCTAGCCAAAATTTGCCATTAGACCACATCCTAGGGGTATCCAATACCACTAACCAGGGGTTAGACCGCCAAAAAGGATCTTAATATGTCCAAAAGGACCTTAATAAGGGGCTAAAACCGTCCCAGAGATTAAAAAACGCCTCCGAAAAGAAGCAAATCTCCAGCCAAAAGGTCACTAATTGGGAGTAAAAATACCATCGAGGGTTGAAAATTTCGTCTAGTTGAAAAGGCAAATGAATCCGTCTAAATAGGGTGGAAATACACGTGCGCGTGACTTCCCTTCTCCATTTGGCCCTCAACGGAGCCCATTCTACTCGCACACCTAAAACAAAATCACTTCATGCAGTGGGTAACACACTACCTCACTACTCATTACATAACGAGTGTTACTTACCGATACGGGTAAGTGGTCAGATGATCAATTAAAATGTTATCTAATCTGTTAAGTACCTTATAGTATAATAATTATATTGTAAGATACAACCTAGTAGAATAATAATCTATACTTGTAAATAAAACTATGAAAAAATTTCTTATATTGTAAAAAGAATAATAAGATTAAATACTCAATTTGATTCATTGTATTTATCGGAATGTGCCTCTCTAAATCCTAGATAAGAAAATCAAGTTCTATTGTACTTTATTGAGTGGTTAAGCTTAAAATTCGGATTATTTCAAGCGATAAGCCAGAAATAGTATTATTTAAACTTTTTTTTAGTAATTTTATTCTTTTTTTCCTTTCCAACACCTTTTCTATAATAACCAGTCTGTATAATTAAGATACCTTTGGGTATGAAATCGTGTATTTTTTATTAATTTTTTACAAATTAAAATGTTTTTAAAACAATTACAATTCTCTTCTCCAGTAAATGATAATAATTTTTGAAACATATTTGTCAAGATGTCATGTAATAAATATATATATTTGGCACCTTCCATAATTTTCGAAAATTGTTATAATTTACTGAAAAGATTTCATTCTTATAAATTTAAATTCAAAATATGTATTGAACAATAACATCCAACTACAAATAAATTTAAATAAATGAAATAATTTTGGTAATAATTTTTTAGGATAATGCATCACCTTTTTTAATACGCTCATAACAAAAATAGACAACATTGTAAAAACAAAAACAATAATCAATGTCAGATGGACGTTTAAATAGTCAGATAGATTAATACATCTATTAACTCAGAATTATGTATTATGCTAATCACGATTCTGAAACTAATGCTAACATTTAGGAAATGAAATACTTTTTTCCTTTTTCTTTAAAAAATATTAACAATGCATTTTCTATCAAAATTATGTGCTAGAACATAATTAAGCGATATTCTAAATTTTTAGATTATTTATTCTAGAATTTATAATAGAAAATTTATTAAAAAAATTTTCTGTAATAAACTGCTCATATTTGCATAAATTTAATCTATGTTCAAGAAAAGAATTTAACTTTAAATATAAGATATTAGAATCAAAGAACAATTAATAAATGTTTGAAAACTAATAAAGAAATATCTTTGAAATATACATGTTAGTAAATAGATAAAAACCAAATTGAAAAATAAAAAATATAAGAAAAAATAAAAAAAATTTAATAAATATTGATGTTGATGATTATAAAATATGAAAAATAAAAAAAAAGAAAAAAAAAAAGAAAAAAAAAAAAAAAAAAAAAAAAAAAAAAAAAAAAAAAAAAAACAAAAAAAAAAAAAAAAAAAAAAAAAAAATTATGTGTATACTATGTACAAAATTATTTTGTGTACAAAAATTTCTTTATGATTATACCATTACAAGTATGTAAACGATTTAAAAATATCTTTGAAATTTAGATATTAGTAAAACTGACAAAATTGTTGATTTACGAATAAAACTCAAAAGGTCTTGATATTTAAATAATCTATTAGAAAGACCTTGATGTATCAGAATCTGTCAAAAGTATTAGAAGTTCATTTCATAAATGAACCATCAAAAGGATTACATGCTTTTCAAGAACTAACAAAATATTATATGCTAAATAATTACAAGTCTTAGATATAAGAATCTGTTTAGATGAAACTAGATTCAAGATCCTGTCTAAAGGACTTTAACATATTTTTCTACATTCAATGAATGTCCTTACATTCTCATGCCAATATACTAATATAGATTTTTCGCTAAACAAATATTATCATATCAGTTCTGCATTTAATCACAATGTTTATTTTTTTTCGGCTATTTTTACAAAAAACAATTTTGTAAGCATTCTGGTTCTAGAAATTGTGTACATTCAGTTACTGCATTTTATATAAGATGCTCTATTTTGGTATATTAAACTATTTTTGTACGTTTGAGTTGCTTTGTTTTAGGGGTTGCGTGTTTGTATAATAACTTGTTTGTGTGTTTATATATTTAGGCGCATACAAACATTGTACAGGGTGGCCAACTAAGAATGCGAGGTACTGTATCTGGGAAACTATCCATCGTAGAGGCTTGCTCAAAAAAAAAGTTATTACTAAAACGGCCAATACAAAAACCTGGAAAATATTTTCAAGTTTCTGAAATGGCCGCTAGGGGGCGTAACTACAATCTTGAATCTAAAAAAGTGATGTTTTTGAAATTTATGCTATATTAACCTAATAAAAAAATAACTGACCATTGAAGTCGAGGATAATCTGAACTTTTTTTGTTTGGCACTTTTTGACGTATCTATAAAAATAAAGTGGTGGGGGGTATTCAAAGGTTTCCTTAAATCACCCCTCGTATCTTCGAAACGGCTAATCCGATTTTAACAAACTTGGGCGCGTTGAAAAAGCTATTCTTGGGCTACAAATGTTAAAATAACTGAAGTTTTGTTAGTTTCACATGTCGTCGCTAGAGGGCTTTGTTCGACATTCCGACAGAAACGGTTAATTTTCGCAAAAAAATTAAATGCATTGGTATCACTTTTTTCATGAACAAGTAGCTAAATGATGCCTAAACAAGCTCGAAAACCGCATCTCGATATCTTGTTCCTAACCTAAAATATCGGCCAAGGAAAACTGGATACGAAAATCCCTTAAATTTTTATTTTTTTAACCATATATTTCTGGAATTGTTTCTATTATGTAAGTTGTGGCCCTAAAAGGACCGATTTAAAGGAAGAAGGTTTTAATGCCCCGTAAATGCTCGAAATGCTGACCATCACGCTCTATGCATTGCTGAAGCCTCTCATGACTAGACAAAACTGCAGCTTCAATTTCGGCTTTCGGTATGTTACGTATTGCGTTACGAATCCGGTTTTCATATCTTCTCTAGTAGTAGGTTTAGTCCGAAACACGATGTCCTTTAAGCGCCCCCCATAAATAAAAATCGAGGCAAATTAAGTCTGGCGATCGCGGAGGCCATGGAAACAGACTTCTTCTTCCAATCCACCGCTGTTGAAATACTGCATTAATATACTCTCGCACATTAATAGCAAAATGTGCTGGGCAACCATCCAACTGCAAAACAATTTTGCCTTGTTTCCAGAGGCACATCTTCCAACAACAACGGTAATTGATTGGCCAAAAAGTCAAGAAATACATTGCCATTTAGGGGTTGCTCGAAAAAATATGGCCCAGTATGCCACACCATACATTTAAACTCCAACGTCCTTGTCACTGCCTAACATCCAATGGCAATTGTCTAATCTTCGATCAAAACCTTCCTCTTTCAAGGCCTGATGCAAAACGACATGATATGGGTGCATTCTTAAAGTAATTAAAAATAGTTTTAACGAATACCTATATATTTTGATGGCCATTAGAACTTACCTATGGTCCTTCAAAATATTTTGAACCGTTGTCCGTGATATGCCCAACTCAGTGGATAATGCTCTTGTGCTAACATGAGGATTTCCTTCAATATAGCCCAGTACACGGTTAATATTTTCTTGTGTTCTTCCAATTCTTTGCCGTTGAAACGTAGGCCGAAAACTACCATTGGCTCGTAAGCTCGCCACTAATCGGGGAAAAACTCTTACATCGCAAGGACGCCGATTTGGATATCGAGCTGCGTAAACTCTTTTAGCTACTGCGGCATTCTGAAGACATTCAAAATAAACCGCAAGCATATCAACAGCTTCATTATTCGTAAAACGCATTTTGAAAGCACAAAATTGCTCAAAGTAACGCGAAAGTATTGACAATTTGAGGATTATGTATGTTTTGTTTAGGTATACGTTTCCATTGCCTGCTTCTATTAATTGTATTTTCGTATATATCCATAGTGAATATGCATTTAAACAAACAAAAATAGGCCTTTCGTATAACTTTTAGCATTGCTTACTTGCCGTAGTAATTTCAAAAGGGTGATTTTATTCTGGTGATAAATTTACAAACATTTAAAATTAATATTCTAATATTTACAAACATTTAAAATCGCAATTTCTAGGTAACCTATTCAGAGCCGAAATTGAAGCTGCAGTGTTGCCTACCCATAAGAGGCCTCAGCTATGCACAGAGTGATGGTCAGCATTTCGAGCATTTACGGGGCATTAAAACACTTCCTCCTTTAAATCGGTTCTTTTTAGGGCCACAACTTACATAATAGAAACAATTCCAGAAAAATATAGTTAAAAAATAAAATTTAAGGATTTTCGTATAAAGTTTTCTTTGGCCGATATTTTAGGTTAGGAACAAGATATCGAGATGCGGTTTTCGCGAGCTTGTTTAGGCATCATTTAGCTACTTGTTCATGAAAAAAGTCATACCAATGCATTTAATTTTTTTGCGAAAATTAACCGTTTCTGTCGGAATGTCGAACAAAGCCCTCTAGCGACGACATGTGAAACTAACAAAAATTCAATTATTTTAACATTTGTAGCCCAAGAAAGCTCTTTTCAATGCGCCCAAGTTTGTTAAAATCGGATTAGCCGTTTCGAAGATACGGGGTGATTTAAGGAAACCTTTGAATACCCCCACCACTTTATTTTTAGACATACGTCAAAAAGTGCCAAACAAAAAAAGTTCAGATTATCCTCGACTTCAAAGATCAGTTATTTTTTATTAGGTTAATATAGCAGAATTCACAGAAACATCACTTTTTTAGATTCAAGATTGCAGTTACGCTAGCGGCCATTTCAGAAACTTGAAAATATTTTCCAGGTTTTGTATTGGCCGTTTTAGTAATATCTTTTTTTGCGCAAGCCTCTACGATGGATAGTTTCCCAGATACAGTACCTCGCATTCTTAGTTGACCACCCTGTACTAAGGCTCTTTTTGATTGATAGTTTGTATGTGGTGATTACTTGTTTCGGTAAGAGTTTGTTAACTACTAGATTTTTTGCATATTTTAGTTTATTTGGTACGTTTTGCTGCTTGTTTCGTACAAATTTGGCGTGTTTTGGTGTTTGTTGCATAGCTTCCTCGTTTTGGGAGTTTTAATTTTTACGTGTTTGCGTGTTGGTACTTAGTTAGTCCTTATATACACACTTAATTACTAGTGTCTTTTTTTGCACGTTTAGTTTCTTTGTTTGTATTTGCCTATGTGCTTTTATTTTGTTGCAAGTCAGAATTACTTGGGCATGTTTTCTTACATGTTTGGGAGTTTTGGTATTTTGGGGGTATATTAAACCATGTACTTAACTTTTACTTTATACGTAAAGATGCAGCGCAGTACCTTACCTTTAAATTATACTGTACGTCGTTGCACACTGCATGTTAATTCCTAGTTATACCACATGATTGTGACACTAGCTAATTTACAGCTAATTTAAAGTTACACCATAAGACCACTTAGAAAGCTGTGTGTTAAATTCTAATTTACAAGGTAGCACCACTAGATTGGGTAGCCTTTAAATTATACCACAAAAATGCATTACAAATCGTGTACTAACTTTTAATTATAGCGCAAGGTGATGCAATATTTACTTCTAGTCCCAAAAGACACAGCCTAGACCCATTAAAGAGGCAGCGAGAGAGAGAGAGAGAGAGAGAGAGAGAGCGGGTGTTTGTTGGCTAATTTATTTGTTTTATGAGATTCTGTATTTGTCTGAAGCTTGAATAACATGTCTCATTGTTTGTGTGTTGGTATGCTTGCTAGCTTACGTGATTAGGGGTTTACTTGATTGCTAGTTTCTTTTATTGGGTATTTACTTGTTTGCTAGTGTCCTTGCGTGTTCTTGTCTGTAACTCGAGTTTCACATGTTTTAGTTGCTTTGGTATTTTTTTTTGCTTGTTTCGTGAATGTTTTGGTATTTGTAGGTTTGTAGGTGTGCTTGTTAAGTAACTTGTTTGTCAGTTTCTTTCTTTTTAGGATTGAATCAATTAGGTGCTTATATCAAAGTGCTTCAACTGAATGCTGTGCCAGGGTCATAAGCCGATATGTTGAACTAAGGTGTTCGACCAGAATGCTGGGCGGGATACTAAACAGTACCAGCTAAAGTGCTGGACCATGATGATGGACCAAGTTGCTAGAACAGGACACTGAAGCAGAGTGCTCTACCAAGTTGCTGGACCAGGATAATGTAATAGGATGGTAGGCCAAGGTGACGGGGAGATGTTGTATGCAGATGAGAAGTGGGTGGGATAAATGCCCTGTTTCTGCTTGTATTCATTTGGCTATTGTATGTTTCAAATAAGAATTGGAAAATTGGTTAGTCTTACAAAAGGCTGATTAAAGTCTCTCTTAATTAACTACTTGATTAAGAAACATAATTGGTCAGTTTTTTAACGTTTTGAAAAGCTTGACAGTTAAAAGAACCAATCATGTTTCATAACCTAGTATATACTTGCCAATAAACCAATAGGGACTCTAACCAGTGTTTGTGAAACCGGGAAATAGTGTTTGTTTGGTCTTAACTAACCACAAATTCATTGCGGTAGTATTGCATTTAGAACCAACTAAAATTTTGAAATCGGAAGATTACTGAAACGTTTGGAACAGTATGATCGGTATCAACAAGTCATTGGTTATTATCGACACTACGACATCATTTCTGGTGATCTTTTGAAAAGTGGATACATTTGGCTAACATAAAAATACAACTTTTACGAGTATTATTCATAATTGAAATACTTATGTTTTGAATTAGTACTTTTATTTATCTCTTACACAAATTTAAATGTTTCGATTACAATTACATTTATCGTCCTCAGTAACTAATAAAGTATTATGTTATTTGTTATTGTTATCCAAAAGTTTAAATTTGTATAGAAAAATAAATATAAATACACGATTATAAACAAAAAATAAGTATTTTAATTTTTGAGTATGATTACATAGTGATTATGCATATTACTTTCCTGTAATAATAGTATTCCTCAACAGGCTAAGATTTGCCTAACGAGCTAAAGCACGCAGGTACACCGGGAGGGAGTTAGGCTGCCGAGAAATGTTTATAAACGGATACCTTAAATTTGCTTAAATCAAAGTTTGAAGGAAAACAGGAACTAGGTAGTGCATTCCGCAATTTGGTCGCCGTGTGGAAAAATATAGATAGCGCCCCTATAGTGTGACAAGATGGAATTTTGAGTGCGTAATTATGGTGTGAATGGGCCAACCGAGTGTTCCTAGTGAAGTTGGCCTGCGAAGGTATTAAAGAGTGTATTTCGTAGGCACATTTACCATGTGATAGTGGTAGAATAAGTAAATAACCGAAACTATTCTTCTATGCTCAAGGGACTGTAGGTCAGAAGTCAGACACGAGCCATTTATAAGCCTTATAGCACCATTTTAGATGGGGTTTACCATATCAAGGGCGTACTGGGGAGCACTGACCCAGAGGTGGGAATTGTATTCCAGATGATGTCGAAATTGAGCCGTATACAGTAAAAGGAGTTATTGTGATGTAAAGTTTACGGGCAGCTGTTTTGCTGGCTAACAAAAGGTGGTAAACCCATGAAAGGTTCGATAATACGGACATACCTAACATAGAAAAAGAGTTTGAAAACTTGAGAAATCTTACACATTCATGTCTACAGCAGCAAATGGTTGGTCTATCTTGGCGGACACGAGGCAACACTGGGTTTTGCAGGCGTTGGACGTGAGTAGATTATTCCTTCCCCACTCAAGGATAGTTTTAAGTCACTGTTGATTGAAGCTGCCATTTTCAATTTAACGTCCTGACTAGACTTATTGTTGTGGGAAAGCTGAGAAGAACTACAGTGTATGGCGTTGAAATGAGTTCATTCATGTTAGCAGAAAAAGTGTGGGAGCTATTAACGTCCACGTTAATAGTAGTTTCTTTCGAAAAGAAGCCATCGACGACAACGCGTGTAAGTCTTTTGTCAAGAAAGCTGGATATCCAATTGATGAGTGTATCGGATAATCCGAACGAGGTAAACTTGGCAAGTAGGCATTTGTGCCAAACCTGGCCGAGAGTCTTTGAAATGTTTAAATCTATTACGACTGTATCGCCCGACCTCTCTAATGTGTTATTCCAAAGTTGGGTGACATATGAAATAAGATCAACCGTTGAATGACTCTGTCTGAACCCATACTGGTGGTCGTGGAAGAGTTTATTGGACTCAAGGAACGAAAGTAGTTGGTGGTTGATGGCTTTTTCCATCATTTTCGATAGAATAGAAGTCGATAGAATAGAAGTGATAGCTATTTATCGACAGTTTGAGGGCTCGGTTTTATCGCCCTTTTTAGGAATAGGTTATACATTTTCCAATTTCCACGATGAGGTAAACTCTCCAGATGACATGGAGATCGAAATTGCGCCAATGATTCAAAAATTGGTTGTTTTGTCTTTTCTGTTGGTTATATTAATTGTAGAAACCATTTGTAACGTCCTTTATATTTAAAATGTTGGAATAGTTAATTTTGTGAGTATGTGCAAAATGACGGACCGAGACGTTCCTCCTTGAGTACTCACAAAAATAGTTTCTGGGCGTGTGGTACTAAATTCTGTTGCACTGAAGTTACTAATTCATTAAAAACATTTTTAAACATGTTTTAGGTAACGTCATCATGTTTAAGTTATGTTGGCAGCAGTTAACAACAACGTGTAAAACGGCTGTGATGGGTGTCTGTCATCAAATGTTCATGTATGAAAAATCAGTAGTGCCAAACTAAAAATGTTAACCTTTGTCGACCTCGGCCAGAAACAATGGGTGTGTAGACAATTTTGAGGATTAAAAAATCAGTGTTTCTGGATAGAAGCACGAAATAGTTATTTGTGATGCGGGCCGAGGGTGCAAGTGCAAACACTCTAATCGTTTTAGAGGGCTAGGCCCAAACCAAGGAACTTCTTAAAGATCTTGATACTGTCTCGTTTATCGATTAAATTACGCTTATAGAGATAGCGCACACCTTCTTTAGATGGTAAAATTCCAAATTCAAGTTGAAATTGTTTTATAACAGTAAAATTTAGGTATGTATTTCTATTCGGCAGAAATGTCATTAGTCATGTTTACGTGAACTGAGGAAATGTTTTTTGAATAACAAGCTTTATGCGTTGTTTTCAAGATAACGCATTAAAAAAGATATGTCGAGTTGATATAATTCCGGTGTAAATAACGCATGAATCATCCGAAATGACTTAAATGTCTGTATTTCAGCCTGTCAGTATTGTGTTAGTCTAGACAAGTAGTGTTTTTTTTTTTTGGTGAAAGGAATAAAATTTGGAAATTAGCTTCACTGTACCCGACACTGATTGTCAATCGTTGTAGGTGGATTTAATAGCTAAATAAGCACCAAATGTATTATTTTATGTAAAGTATCGCCACGTCTGATGTTTAAATTGTAGTAGGTTATTATTTATAATACTAGGGTTATCCAATTGAAACCCATCTTTGGTCTATAAAAAATATATTCGGAAATAAATTTACAAATAATCCCACATATCCCACTGCTTCACCACCCGATTTATACCTTACTCGTAAAATTCTCGGGGCTGCTGGTTGAAGAATTCCTTGACGGCGTTTTATATTTCAGCGTCCGATTCAAAGCGTCTACCTCTCAATATCTTTTTCAGTGGGCTAAAGATATGGAAATCGCAAGGCCATGTATCAAGGCTATAGGGTAGAATGTTCTTAAACCCTCCATTTCTTTCTTCGCAAATTTTATTTCACTACGTTTGAGACATGAGCCCGTGCACCGTGAAGTAAAATGACACCATTGGAAAGTTTTCCTAGTCGTTTTCGTCTTATTGCTTGATGAAGCTTATTCAGGGTTTCGTTGAATAAATTTGCATTCATATTCACTCTGCGTTCAGCAGTAACTATTAAGAAAAGGAAGTTATTACCATTTTCGTTGTACTCCGTAAGGTGTTGCTGAGACAAACTCATCCGCAAACATGTTTGATCCTCAGACAAAACACGAGGAAACATATTACGCACAAACTTCTTTGTAAACCAGGTTCTGTACGATACTATGGACGGATCTTACACTCACATCAATATTCTGTGATATCGCTCTGATTGAAATTCGACAATTTTCTCTAATCAACCCGTCGACACGAGCTATATTGGTGTCTGTTGATGCAGTACACAATGCACCTGGTCGTGGCGCATGTTTACCATTTCTAAATTTTCGGCACCATTCCTTTACAGCTGGGTAGGCAAAATATGCTCCTTCATAAACTGTCTGTAATCGGAAATAGATTTGCGTTGGTTTCAAACCCTCAGCACAAAAAAATTGAATAACCGCACGTTGATCAAACATAGATGGATTTTTTATAACAAATGCCATTTCAAAGTCGCAATATTTAAAATGACTATGAAATATAAATAAAACGGACTGATTTGTGTGACAGTTCCAAACATTACCGACGTTACGAAACGTCAACTGGGCGGTTAAATTTGAACCAAGGAGGGTTTCAATTGAAAAACCAAATACTTTTTAATGATCGGTGAATTATGAAAGTTTAATATCATTACATTATTACTTGCTGAATTATAAGGGCCTTATTGAAGTGACAGCTTACCGTAAATGATATGTAACGTTAAAATTCAGGTAGTTTAAGTTTCATCGACCAGTGAAAAATAACTGTGAAGTAATATTCTTCTTAAAAGGTGACTGGGTTTTCAATTTGCACTACGACTCTCTGTGTCTTATTTTTTGGAAGTATGCACGTAAATATCAGTTTAAGCACTGATGCGAATAATCTGTATTTAAAGAAATATTTTGGGCTGTCATTTATTTATTTGTATTAAAATTAAAGCCTTGAACAGATATTTTCTTTGTTGGATTGCCAATTACTTTACGTAGATGTAAACTTTCGTTGAATGAATTACTTAGTTTTATTAATTGACTATTAAAGCAAATTTTAAAAGAAATCCGTTTTATTGTGTTTAGAATTGTATGGGGTTAGGCTGTGATCCTGAAAATCCTTACTACACATTTCCCTATCTTAGTAAATAATTTCTATTAAACTGATTTCCTATTTCCTTCCACAACTTAGTTGTCTACTTTCCCACTACACCCAATTTACCTATAAATACTAGACGTCCTGACACTTACTCAGATTCATCCATTCATACTCCGAGATTCATTCATTAATTCTCCCTCACACTTGTCACTTCTTCCCTAACCATCTTCCTTCACCCACTTCCTATAATATATTTTATCCTGTACCCGTAGTATTATCCTGGCCCGCAGCCTGATGATCCTGAACAGCAACTAGTAGCCTGACCTGTACGCGATAAATAACTACTAGCCTGACTAGAATGCTATCCAGCAACTCGTATCAATTTATCCTGCACCTATATTATTATTCTAACCAGCATCCCGTGCTAGCACATCATGTATCTATATTATTATCCTGTGTAGCAACCTGTATCCTGATAAATAACCAAGTATCTCTGAGCAGCATCCCGTATTTATTTATCTACGCCCACTTTTATGTACAACATTCTTGGTGGTCGCTATAAGACTTCTCCACAAAATAGAAAAGCACATTTATTCATGCAATGCTCTTTGTGGTGCCCACGCCCCGAAATCAGTACTGAATGATGGTTAGCCAAAAGAAGTACTTAATTAGATGGAGGTTAGGCCTTGAATAATTACCTACTTCTACTTAGAAGTCTCCCTTAACGATATTCACCCTTTGAACGTTGCTGGCAATTTCGACTCCGAAGACGATATTACAGTTCCCCAAGTATCACTCAGAATATCCTGTTAATACATATATATTTGCCCTATTACCTGCGTTCCAGACAACCGCACTAATTACCGAATCCAATCTTAAACAACCCCCACCTGCATATATATATATATATATATATATATATATATATATATATATATATTTTGGACTGGTATGTTGATGGAATAATTAATATATAATTGTTAATGTAATTGTTGAGCAAATATTATTATTGTTGCACCGGACTAGCTCATAATCTCTCAAATGGGGATAGAGTTCATTAGCTTTATCGCATATTGTTGGCAAATAAAATAAACATAATTTAACCTTTGATGTTATTTTGATTGCGTTTAAGTGTAATAGTGAAATCATGAAAAATTTTACTTTTAATATAAAAATGTTCTTTGTCAAATAAATTGCAAATTATAATAATTGGTTGGTATGTGAAACAGACCTTAGTTGAACCTGCATAATCACGCATGCGTAGTGTCCTAACTGAATTAAAATGCAGCCTGTCAAAAATGCCAATAAAAGATCTTAAATATGTGAGTTCAATTATGTTTTGTTTAAAATTAAAATTGAAAAGTTGATAATAACACCGGTTCATTTACCTTACAGATATTTATACCATGTTGGCGCACAAACATTTACACATATAATCAATAAACACATAAATACAGGAAATGAAAACAATTTATGGGTTATGATAATAAAATTTCACTCACATGTGTATCTGCATATTCCCAAAGATGTTTTCATTTGGCTGGTTCCATATTAATATCGTAGGTAGACTTCTTACCATGTGTAGCAGATGATACTGCTTTGTTGTTCATAATGGTGCTGCATTGATTTCCATACTTCATCCAAGTCCACTTTGTTGATGAACGACTTTTCTTCGGTAATTGTAATATTACGTAAAATTGCTTATATATTTTCAATTAAGCACTGTGTTTTTAAATCTTATATTATTTATATGTTGTTTTAGATGTTTACAAGATTTTTCGATTTTA
This sequence comes from Vesta saturnalis, assembly GCA_036346205.1. Classification (NCBI taxonomy): domain Eukaryota; kingdom Metazoa; phylum Arthropoda; class Insecta; order Coleoptera; family Lampyridae; genus Vesta; species Vesta saturnalis. The sequence goes on along the minus strand of JARFJB010001005.1, from coordinate 2,356 downwards.
AAATTATATTTTATGTTCATATAAATTTTAATTAATTTCACTTTTGTTTTAGATCCCGTTATGGAATTTAGTTTGTTAATAACTATGCGTCGCTTCAAAAAAATATAAACATCAAATCCAGAGAACCGAATAATTTTATTAACAAAAAGAAAAAAAACAAAAACACATCAACCGAAATTTGAACACGTATTCGAATCGAAACAAATTTATTATAATTATATCGGTAACCTAACTTTTAAATTTAACCGTAGGTTAAAAACAATTGTTTCTGAGGTCTCGACTCTTCACTGACCGCGTTTCAAAAATTCGATAATATTAACGTAACTTAAAACTTACATGTTAACACCAACACTATTAACACTTTGAATTGTTAGTCATAAAAATTAAGAATTGTAAGAGATGTAAGAGTAAGAGAGCGAGAGATCAGGAGCAATTCCTTTTATACTTTTCTGTTAGATACCAAAATTTCAACTTTTTTTGTACGATACACACAAAGTATCCAAGCATCTGATTGGTCTAAACAAAATTGTTAACTTAAGTAAAATACAAATTATGCTATAACTTTCTTAAAATAAGTCGGATTTACTTTTTGGAAACAGATTCGGAATCAGGGCAAAATTCTGCATAAAAAGATACCTCACAAGCAATTTATAATCTAATTTTACTTATATCTAAGAAACTATATTTTACTCCTAAACTAATTACATATTCGTAATATACACGAAAAACTGTATCAGAATACATTTATTTCAATTCATATAACTTAATTTTAACAGAAATTCCTTTTTCATATTAGACTTTTAGGTAGTTAACCCCACTTTTCTAATTTTATGTTCATATACCTTGTACATTGTACATTTCTTTATGAAAACGAGGGAAACCTTCTATTAATTACTCTTATAATTTATTTTAAGCTTAAATTATCCTACAAAAACTATTAATTCGCAAAATCCTTAAAATTAATACTTAACCTAATTTATTACAATTTTACTCATAACTTGCGTTTACAACGTCCAAATTACTTGAAATGTTATTTTATGATGTTCTTATAACTGTCTTTAACATCAATACTGTTTACTTTCACTGTATAGTCTAAAACTTTGTCAATTCCATATTGTTTAACACATTTATGTAGATTTTGTAAACAAAATGTATTTTTATGTCAAATATCCCAATGTAGAAATGTTGTTCATGTTCTAATTAATGTTTATAAAGCACTACCACTTCTCCTGCACTTTTTGTACACTTTGTAAATTAAAACTAAACCGTGTTCGTATCATAACCTTTTCTTAAAGTTTATATATTTCCTGCATTGTAACTAACTCGATACATGTTCTACATATTGTTATTAACCTACTTCATGTGATAAATATCTGTAAAGTTTCTAAATTGCATAAATACTTTGAATAAACTGTAAATTTACTGAAATATGTTCTACGAACTTAATCGTACTCACAAATATCAATCCTTCGGACCTTCCTCACATGCTCCTTATATAGCCCAATGCTTTTTATGAATAAACCAACTTGTGCAAATTCCACCAAGCCTGCTTCATTAAATCAAAACCATATTCTCTCACTCGTCTACTACTTTACTTATTAAAACGCAGTGTATACATTCTCCAGTCTATTTAAATTTCCCCACTATAAAGAATATAAGCTTGTTTACTCTTGTCGCTGTATTAATCTTATCTCTAACCATCTCTATATACATATATATATATATATATATATATATATATATATATATATATATATATGAACACCTGATCTGTATATAAAACCCCTGGTTCCAGTCATGATTTTATTCACAAGTAATGTAATAATAATTAGTACCTATTAATAATTCCTGACGTGATTTCAATTCATTGAATTGAAATAAACAATTAATACCCGACAGATGTGTATGATCAGCACACTAACTTTCATACTAATTACAAATGTAAATACCACACTCACCTGTAAATAATTCCTTTGTAAGCCTAACTCCAGATTTCACACATTTAATTACATTGCTATCACCTGTACGTTATAATTAACCGTTTTAGTAATGAAAATTTTACGCATTACTATAGTTATAACAAGCTTAGAACCGCTACGGGAAGGCATAACCGAGGGAGCTGTATGTTTGCAATGTACATTCATATGTACAAGTACAAAGAAATTCATTTGGCGGTCTTTTCAAAACTGTAAACAGAAGAAACTATGTCATACAGTTTTGTAACATTGGTTGACTATGTACAGTATGTGTTATTACAGGAACCAGATTTATTTTTATAATTGTATTTGTATAATTTGCAGACATTTCAAAGCAAATCAAATTGAAAATATAATGTCAACAAAGATTAATTAAAGCA
>JARFJB010001004.1:0-54828 GCA_036346205.1 Vesta saturnalis | reverse complement strand
TGTGGTGTGTGGTGTGTGGTGTGTGGTGTGGGTGGTGGTGTGTGGTGTGTGGTTGTGGTGGTGGTGTGTGGTGTGTGGTGGTGTGGTGTGTGTTTAAAATTTTGTTTGTGTTGTTGTTAATGTTTTAAATAAATGAGTGTTGTGTGTGGTTGTTTTTGTATGGTGTGTTGTTTCAAATAATTAGTGTTGGGTGTTGTGTGTTTGGTTGTGTGTGTGGTGTGTTGTGTGTTGTGTGTTGGTGTTGTGTGTGTGTGTTTGTGTTGTGTGTTGTGTGTCTGTGTATCTGAGTGTCTGTGTGTCTGTGTTTATGTGTCTGTGTATATTGTCGGTGTTGTCTGTGTTCTGTGTGTCTGTGTGTCTGTGTGTTCTGTGTGTCTGTGTGTCTGTCTGTCTGTCTGTGTGTCTGTGTGTTTATGTGTCTGTAGTCTGTGTGTCTGTGTTTTGTGTGTCTGTGTTATGTCTGTCTGTGTGTCTGTGTTCTGTTTGTGTGTGTGTGTGTGGTGTGTGTATGTGTTTGGTGTGTGAGTGTGTAGTGTGTGGTGTGTGTGTGTGTGTGAGTGTGAGTGTGTGAGTGTGTGTGTGTGTGTGTGAGGTGTGAGTGTGTGAGTGTGTGAGTGTGGGTGTGTGAGTGTGTGAGTGAGTTTGTGAGTGTGTGAGTGTGTGAGTGTGTGGTGTGTGTGTGAGTGTGTGAGTGTGTGGTGGTGGAGGTGTGAGTTGTGAGTGCGTTGGTGTGTGAGTGTGTGGTGTGTGAGTGTGTGTGTGAGTGTGTGAGCGTGTGAGAGTGTGATTGTGTGAGTGTGTGAGGGTGGTGTGTGTGGTGTGAGTGTGGAGTGCGTTGTGTGTGAGTGTGTGAGTGGTGAGTGTGTAGTGTGTGAGTGTGTGTGGTGTGTGAGTGTGTGAGTGTGGAGTGTGTGGAGTGTGTGAGGTGTGGAGTGTGTGGTGTGAGTGTGTGAGTGTGGGTGAGTGTGTGGTGTGAGTGTGAGTGTAGTGTGTGAGTGTGTGAGTGTGTGAGTGTGTGAGTGTGTGGAGTGTGAGTGTGGAGTGTGTGAGTGTGAGTGTGTGGTTGTGGTGTGTGAGTGTTGTGTGTGTTGTGTTAGTGTGAGTGTGGTGTGTGTGTGTGTGTGTGTGTGTGTGGTGTGAGTGTGGGTGTGTGTGTGTGTTGTGTGTGTTCAAATATCTGAGTGTGTGTGTGGTGTGTTTGTGTGTGTTTGTGTGTGTGTGTGTGTGTGTGTGTGTGTGTGTGTGTGTGTGTGTGTGTGTGTGTGTGTGTGGGTGGGTGTGTGGGTCTGTGGTGTGCGTGTAAGGAGCGTGTCCTTGTACGTGTGAATGCGCGTGCGCATGCGTGTTTTGCCTGTATGTGGGCGTGCGTGCATGCGTGGGGTGTGCTTGTGTGCTTGTATGCGTGCATGTGTTTCTATGTGAACACGATAGCGATCAGTCTATTTCAGCTGAAGTGATGAAATTTGTCCTACGCCTATTATAGTAAAATGGTAGATCCGTGTCAGCTTTGGGGACATGTAAAGTAACCGGAAGTACCTGGTAACCTGCACAGTTTTTAAATTTTTCGAGTAAACTAATTGTTAGTATAGTTATTAAATTTAAGTTTCTCAAACGTATGGAAAATATTAAAAACGATTAGATGTATTCAAGCCGATAGAGGCACCTGAAATGGTATTTAATTATGTTTTAACTAAGATTTTCGTCTGAGATAGTACATCAACATTATTATTAAATTATTCCTTTTATTTTGAATTACCCCGTCCTTTACTTGTTACACCTGTTATTACGTTACTGGTGTTGCACCAAAGCAAGCGATAAAACCGCTTAAGTATAACCACTTCGTAGTTTGTTGTTGAACATTAAATACTTAGAATTTAGTTGTTATACATTAAACGTAGAAGCTATTACCTTTTCTTAATTGACTATTGACCTTTGGAGGCATCTTACTTCCTCGCTACGGGTTCAACACTAACGACAATGAAAACCGTCCTGTTAGTACGGGGTGTGTGTGTGTGTGTGTGTGTGTGTGTGTGTGGTGTGTGTGTGTGGGGTGTGTGGTGGGTGCGTGTGCGTGCGGTGCGTGTGCGTGTGCGTGTGCGGTGCGTGTCGTGTGGTGTGCGTGTGCGGTTGGTGTGGTGTGTGCGTCGGTGCGTCGTGTGCGTCGTGGCGTCGGTGCGTCGTGCGCGTCGTGCGCGTCGTGGCGTCGTGCGCGTCTCGTGCGTCGTGGCGTCGGCGTCGTGCGCTTCTGCGCGTCCGGCGCGGCGTGTGCGCGTTGCGCGTGCGCGTCGTGCGCGTCGTGCGTGGCGTGTGCGTCGGTGTGTGCGTCGTGTGCGTCGTGCGTCGTGCGTCGTGTGCGTCGGTGTGTGTGTGTGCGCGGGTGTGTGTGGTGTGTGTGTGTGTGCGTGCGGTGTGCGTGCGTGGCGTGCGTGCGCGCGTGCGTGCGTGGTGCGTGCGCGTGCGGTGCGTGTGCGTGTGCGTGTGGGTGCGTGTGCGGTCGTGTGTCGTGTGTGTGTGTGCGGGGTCGTGTGCGTCGTGTGCGTCGTGCGTCGTGTCGTCGTGCGCGTCGTGCGCGTCGTGGTGTCGCGTCGTGCGTCGTGAGGCGTCGCGCGTGGCGTCGTGCGCGTCGTGCGCGTCGGTGCGTCGGTGCGTCGTGCGTCGTGCGTGGCGCGTGGCGTCGTGGTGTGTGTGTGTGTGTGCGGGTGTGTGTGGGTGTGGTGCGTGCGTGCGCGCTCGGTCGGGCGGTGCGGGCGTGGTGCGTGGCGGCGGTGCGTGGTGCGTGTGCGTGGTGGCGTGTGGTGGTGCGTGTGCGTGTCGTGTGCGGTGTGCGTGTGCGTGGTGCGTGGCGTGTGCGTGTGGTGCGTGTGCGTGTGGGTGCGTGCGTGTGCGGGTGTGCGTGTGCGTGTGCGTGTCGTGTGCGTGTGCGGTGCGTGTGCGTGGGTGCGCGGTGCGCGTGCGCGTGCGCGCGCGTGCGTGCGTGGCGCGTGCGGGCGGCGTGCGCGTGGCTGCGTGTGCGTGTGGGTGTGCCTGTGCGTGTGGGTGTGCGTGTGCGTGTGCGTGTGCTCGTACGTGAGCGTGTGCGTGTCGTGTGCGTGTGCGTGTGCGTGCGCGTGTGCGTGTGCGTTGCTGCGTCGTGCGCGCGTCGCGCGTGCGCGTCGTGTGCGCGTGCGTCGTGCGTCGTGTCGTGTGCGTGCGTGTGCGTGTCGTGTGCGTGTGCGTGTGCGTGCGCGTGTGCGTGCGCGGCGCGTGCGCGTGCGCGTGCGTGCGCGGTGCCGTGGCGTGCGTGTGCGGTGGCGTGCGTGCGTGGCGTGTGCGTGTGCGTGTCGTGTGCGTGTGCGTTGCGTGTGCGTGTGCGTGTGCGTGCGTGTGCGTGTGCGTGTGCGTGTGCGTGTGCGTGTGCGTGTGCGTGTGCTGTGCGCGTGCGTGGCGGCGTGCGCGTGCGCTGCGTGTGCGTGTGGCGTGTGCTGTGCGTGTGCGTGTGCGTGTGCGTGTGCTGTGTGCGTGTGCGTGTCGGTGCGTGTGCGTGTGCGTGCGCGTGTGCGTGTGCGTGTCGCGTGCGCGTGCGCGTGCGTGCGTGGCGTGTGCGCGTTGTGCGTGCGTCGCGTGCGCGCGTGCGTGTGCGTGTGCGCGTGCGGGCGCGCGTGCGCGTGCGCCTGCGCGTGTGCGTGTGGGTGTGCCTGTGCGTGTGGGTGTGCGTGTGCGTGTGCGTGTGCTCGTACGTGGCGTGTGCGTGTGCGTGTGCGTGCGTGTGCGTGTGCGTGTGCGTGTGCGTGTGCGTGTGCGTGTGCGTGTGCGTTGCGGTGGGTTTGCGCGTGCGCGTGCGCGCGTGCGCGTGCGCGGACACGTGCGTGCGGCGTGCGTGTGCGTGTGCGTGTGCGTGTGCGTGTGCGTGTGCGTGTGCGTGTGCGTGTGCGTGTGCGTGTGCGTGTGCGTGCGGGCGCGCGTGCGCGTGCGCGCCGTGCGCGTGCGCGTGCGCTGTGCGCGCGTGCGTGTGCGTGTGCGCGTGCGGGCGCGCGTGCGCGTGCGCCTGCGCGTGTGCGAGTGGGTGTGCCTGTGCGTGTGGGTGTGCGTGTGCGTGTGTGTGCTCGTCGTGAGCGTGTGCGTGCGTGTGCGTGTGCGTGTGCGTGTGCGTGTGCGTGTGCGTGTGCGTGTGCGTGTGCGTGTGCGTGTGCGTGTGCGTGTGGGTTTGCGCGTGCGCGGGCGCGTGCGCGTGCGCGGACCGTGCGCGTGCGCGTGCGTGTGCGTGTGCGTGTGTCGTGTGCGTGTGCGTGTGCGTGTGCGTGGTGTGCGTGTGCGTGTGCGTCGTGCGAGTGCGCGTGCGCGTGCGCGTGCGCGTGCGCGTGCGCTGCGCGTGCGTGTGCGTGTGCGCGTGCGGGCGCGCGTGCGCGTGCGCCTGCGCGTGTGCGTGGGTGTGCCTGTGCGTGTGGGTGTGCGTGTGCGTGTGCGTGTGCTCGTACGTGAGCGTGTGCGTGTGCGTGTGCGTGTGCGTGTGCGTGTGCGTGTGCGTGTGCGTTTGCGCGTGCGCGTGCGTGCGCGGACACTTGCGCGTGCGTGTGCGTGTGCGTGTGCGTTTGCGTGTGCGCGTGCGCGTGCGCGTGCGCGTGCGCGTCGCGTACGCGTGCGCGTGCGCTTGCGTGGACACGTGCGCGTGCGCTTGCGTGTGCGTATGCGCGTGCGCGTGCGCGTGCACGTGCTCGTACGCGTGTGCTTGTGGTGTGTGTGTGGGTGTGCGTTCGACCCTCACAATTCACCTACGCAAGAAATCCTACTCATTGCTATAGAACGTTATCACTCCATTATTTGTCAAAATTCATTGGGCCACAAGCAACCATCTCAAAGGAAGTATAAAAGGGCAGAGTACCGTAAGTTCATTTTCTTTCCTTGATTTGTTCTACAGAGTAACGCCGCCGAACGAAATCAATATATATATATATATATATATATATATATATATATATATATATATATATATATATATATATATATATATATATATATATATATATATATTATTATATTATCTTATGCTTTATTTGTACATTCAATATTTAATACAAGATATTTTTAATCGTTGCATCTTTTTTAGTTCCTAAAAAATACAAACACGTCGAAAGTATTTATATAACAGTCATTTTACAGTCCACATTTTGCATGCTTCGTTGGGGAGCCTACACTTATTTTCAGCTTAAATATTAAACTAAAAATGGACAAAAATGGTAAAGACTAAAATGTGTAATATGTTAACAATAAACGTTAAACCTAAATGGAGCTATTGGTCAAACGGTTAAATTATCGTACTGGTAATGCAACATTGAGAGTTCTAACCCCCAATGGGATTTTTTTTGTGTTAAAATAGTATACAGTTGCACTTTAAAATGACGTACATAGTGAAAACGTACAAGCGTTAAGCATTAGAAACTACTTATAAATGTATTTTGACTTTTTGTTTTAAATACAAGGCATTGGACATTACCTAAAAATGTAAAAATTCTTAAGAAATTTAGTGTAATTTTTGTTTTAGAATGGAATAAAATTGTCGAAGGGCATATAAAACTCAAAAAATATCAGTATCATTTCTGCATTGTACGTTTTTTTAAGTAATTATGTAAATCCGCTAGTACGCTTAAGGTATAAATACTACAAAAAAAGAAGTACACTGCTATTTACGCGTAGAAAGTGCACTAAAAAGGAGAAAATAATGTTTTTCTTTGCACCAAAATGTGATAAAAATTCTTAAAAGTAAGGATAAAGGCGTTGGGAGCTTACCATAATACATTTCTCTCCGTAACATGTGTTACATTACATCAGCTGTTATAATCATCTGTTTATTACCGTTTCTCTAATTTCATCATTTAGTATTTTCTTAAATTTATTACTTTTCTACATTAAACGAATTTCTGTATTACATTGTTGGTGGTCACTCGTAATTAACGCTTATTTGCGCGATTTGTGGTCACTGGTGTACTACTGCTATATCCGGGTTTAAAAAGGTCAAGTGCAACTTCCTCTTTTGAGTTTTGATGTTAATGGCAATGTTATGTTTTTCCTGAATAATTTTCTGGGTTTATTTATTCTATCTACGTAGGTCGGCTTTACAATTATTCTTCAAGTATGAAATGATTAATTGTATACAATTGCTTCATACGCTTTAGGCGGATTTGCGGGGAATAGAATGTCAGGTGACCCTTGTGGTCTTCTTTTCTGTTTTAAAACGTTCTTCAATTTTCAGCCATCAACAGATGTTTTAAAAAAAATAATGACTTCAAAGGAAAAATCCTATTAACCAGTTGGTTTACAAATAATCATAATTTTTATTATCCATAAAAGTACATTGTATATATATACAAAGAGAAAGAAAGGAAATACATGCTTTAGTCAGAAATCAATGAACACATAGAGTAAACAACAGAAGATAAATATAATTGTATAAAATAATTGGAGAAGTTCAGAAGGATTAGGGTACTTCTGTTCTTCCACTTCCCCAACTACATCTATTGTTCATTGTCTATTAGTGCTTATTTGCAATTTACACAATATGGATAAATGAACACATGCTATCAAAGCGATGTGTCAAACAGATTTACTTCATTTTGCAAACTTAAACGCTTTTCCCCAACAGCTCACCCTTGTACATTAGGTTAAAGGATCTAACAGAAAGTTCTTTATATTTACTTGGTAAATTATTATAAAATTTGCTAACATTGTAAATACGTATATCCTCTACTGTATTATGAATTGGAACTGTAATTTTGCCATGGTGCCTAAAATATAAGTTTTGAACTTCTGTTCGATATGTGATTTGTCGACTCATGTAGGAAGGTACAGTGTTGACAATTATTTTATAATAAAGTACAGCACAGTGGAACATTCTGCGTTGTTGCATATTCAACCAATTAGTTTCAAGTAATTGATATGAAATTCTCTCAAACTTTTAGATTTTTAGATTTCAGTACGCTTTACAGATACAGTTTTGAATATGTGTTTTAAATCGCAACGGATAGTCAATAGTAACACCCAAACGATTGACCTCGTTCTTAATGGGGAGGATGGCCCCATTTAAATATAGTTGTACACCATGCGCAAATGTACTTCTAGTACTTCTCGTGCCAAACAGTATAACATTGGTTTTATTTGGATTGAGTAATAGACAATGTTGTTTACAGTTGTTTGAAAGGGTTTCGAGGTCTTCATATAGTTTACTCACTGCCAAGTCAAAGTTGGAGAGTGGAAAAGACAAATACGCTTGGGTATCGTCTGCGTATAAGTGAAATTGAGAATGTTTTATTGAATACGACATTACGTGGAACGTGTACATAGCAAACAGCAGCGGTCCTAAGATTGAGCCTTGCGGTATGCCTTGTTTCAGGTGCACCGCCCGCAATACTCTGGCATCAAGTGAAACCTGCTGAGATATTTCAGTGATATAAGACCGTAGTATATTTATTGCAGAGTTAGAAAGACCAATAAAATGTAATGTAGACAACAGTACATTATGATTAATGGTGCCAAACGCTTTACTAAGGTCCAACAGTACTAACAATGTCAGTTTACCCGAGTAGGTAGCACTAAAAATGTCGTTTACAATATTTATTAGTGCTGTACTACACGAAAAACTTGGTCTAAAACCTGATTGTGGACTAGGTAATAAGTTATACTTCTCAATATAAGTTGAAATGCCAATACTTTTTCAATAATTTTTGATACTGCAGGAAGTATACCTATATGGCGTCAATGTGAGGAATCTATAGGATTTTTATTTTTCGGTATGGGGATAACCTTTGCTTGCTGGGGAAATACACCATGCTCGAGGCAAATATTTATTATATGAGTAATGATTGGTACCACATGAGGGCAACACAACTTAAACATCGAAATCGAAATTCCATCAAGACCAACCGCATTACTTTTTATATTATTTATTAGTTCTATTGTGATAGAATTATCAATTTCAGAAAATTTAAATTTATTGTCAAAATTGGTTTTATAATTATTACTGTAGAATGTTATTATGTCTTCTGTAATAAGGTCATTAGCAATCGGGACGGGATTAGTAAAGAGCATGTTCAATTTGTTAACATTGCAAATTATTTGGAACAATAGTACTTTTGAAAGTACTTGAATTATACACATTCATGTTTCTCGAAGTTTTCCACATTTGCGCTTTGTTACTATTTTTTATTTTATATTCAATATACGCCTTTTTTTCCAAATTGACGGTTTTATTTGTTAAATTTCTTAATGTTTTATAGTAATTAAAGTCTACAGTATTTTTAGTGTTTTGTAAATTTAGCTGCAGCTCTATCGCGGTGTGACATCATTAGTTTCAAGTTGTCAGTAAGCCAAGGACTATATCTTTTCCTAAATCTAGATTTTTTAATCGGTGCTTGATGATCAAAAATCTTCAGAATACATTCATCAAAAAAATTAACTTGGTCATTAACGCAATTAAGTTGTATAATGTGATATAAGGGTAATTGTGATAAATCCAAGGTAAAGTTTCCAAGTAAGAAATTTCGAAATTCGCGATACATAGATATATTATTATTATTAATTAGTACTTAATTACCGGATTTAAGGATCTGGTAAGTTGCATCATGCCCTTTGATGTTAGCAAAAGTATAAGTCCCATGCTCTGTAACCTCGGTCTCTTTGGAAACATACATTAAATCTATTAATGTACTACTTGATTTGGTTATGTGCGTAGGCGTGTCTATAATTTGTATCAAATCCAACGAATCGCAGAGGGATAATAACTTTTTGGGAACATAACCTACTAACTAAGGCTTATATTATAAACTAATTTCGGTTTCGAAACACAGCTGGTGTGGAACCTGTATTGGGCTAAATTGTACATTGCCTGAATTTAGTATTAATATTCTCTAAAGGTTACCTTATTAAGTTACGGTCTCTTTTCATGCTTTCGCTTTGGTTTTCTGTAACTATTTATAATCACGGTTTTTTGAAATTCAAATTTTCATTAAGTATGTCCGTGTGAAAATGACTGAAATTCATTTTTGTTTACTATGCCAATGGAATGAATTTCAGAACTAAAGCTTAACAAGTTAATTATTAATTCTGTTAGTAAACACTTATAAATACATTCAGAGTATTCTTAACTGAACAAATTATACAATTTTTATATATAAGGATAATAGTAATGATTTACATTGGATTATTTTCTCATATGAAAGATATTTAAAAAATGAAGTAATTTGTACGGTCAAAATGTCAAAGCTTGTTGATAGATAAAAAAAAAGTTGCATTGGCCGGAATCGAACCCTCACCCACAGCGTGGCAGACGATTATTTTACCATTCGACCACAAGTGCTCTGCCACTTTGACATTGAAACTTCTTTTTAAACCATTGACAACTGAAATTTAAGTTAATTATAGTTTAATTAAAAAATTGTATTAAATGTAAATGCTAAAAGGTGGTATTGTCATCGGGAATACGTAATTTTCGTCGATTGGACATGTAGAAGTGGTCGAGAAATGGATTTCAAATTTTGGCGCATACAACAAACAGTGTGACTTAAATAATAACGTGTAGTACCAAAGAACACTGGAAAATCAACATATTTTATATCGACCCTAGCCATGAATTATCTGTCACTGTCACATGCAATTTTCAACTGTAGCGTCAGTTCAACATGGATTATTACACCATCTAAGAAAAAGTATCCTTTATAAAATGGTAGTTTTCTGGAAACTCACTGAATAGTATCAGATACTTATTTTTGGCGCTTCATACCGAACGGCAAATTTCCTATAAAGCTACATTACATCGGATCATTCATAACTTCGAAGAAATAGGAAGTGTAGAGAAAAATGCAAATATAAGAAAGACGTTCAAGGAAGGAAGAAGGAACAACAATGAAAGAGAGAAGGACTTCAATGTGCTCGCAATGGTTACGGAAAATAAGAATGTGAGTCAGAGATAAACTGGCGAAACATTAGGAATACACCATAACACTGCTCTAATAAACAGCAAGAAATATTTGAAGAAGATAGATTTCAGAGAATAGTAAAAAATAATAAATGTTTATAATAGTGATAGAAATTTTGTGACAAGCATACTATTTACTGAAGAACCTTCATTTTCTACGCACGGAACTCGAAATAATCAATATTATTGGTGCTGGAATGTAGATAATTTACATTTAACAGTTCAAAACTACGGTCAGTACCGGCAAACAGTAAATGTTTGAGCAGGAATAGTAGGGTACCGAATGATCGGTTCACTCTTTATTGAAGGATCCCTCACTGCTGAGAAGTACATTGATTTATTGCAAACTTCAGTTGGACCAGCTTTAGAAGATCTTAACATAGACCATGATATATGGTTTTAACGTAATGGATGCCCTGTCTACAATTGTTTGCTTGTGAGGAATTATTTGGATGATACGTTTCCCAACAAGTGGATTGGAAGAGGTGGTACTGTTCCTTGGTCAGCCCGATCGCCGGATTGGTGCATAATAAACTGTACAGTAACCAGGAACAATATGTTGATTTGAATTCACTAAAACAAGTTCTATTTCGACAATGTAACACCATTTCTGCTTATTAACTAACGAATGCTAGACTACAATTTTACGACCGCTTAAGATATTGTTCAGCTGCAAACAGCCACTTATTTGAACACATGATTTAATTTATTATGAATTTGTGATTTTGTTATTTTGTCACATTCGAGATTAATTTCAGGTCAAGAGTTGATAGTAAATTTTTTGGTTTCCTGGTGTTCTTTATTATTTCTAAGGAAAATATTTACGAAATTTGAAATACTATAGACGGTAATAATTCCAGTTTAATATTTTGAAAAAGATATTTATTTAAAATTTTGCTCTAAAATAATAGGGGGAGCCAATTTCTGCAAAACTGTGATGTCTCATGTTAAATCCCAGTGTTTTAATTATGAATCACCACCCTGTATATGTATGTATACGTAAATGATGAATGGAAACACTCTAGATGTTTTTAATTTGAGATTCGGCTCATTAGGAGCATAAGAAGCTTCCTTTGTATTTAAAAAACCAAATTTATCAATTATTTGGGAAACATAAGATTTTTGATTTAAATAAATTGATTTATTTGATTCGTCTCTCAAAATTGGCAAACCTAAAATATTTTTTGCCTTTCCCAAATATTTAGTATCAAAATGCTAGTTATTTTTGATCTTTTATACAGTTCTTTCTCTAACACTTGGTATAACCGTTAATTGCAAGCCTAGAGGTTTATCTTAATCCATAATCGGCCTTTTTTTTAGTAAACAAACTTTAGACTCTTGCCTTTTTTCTATACGGAATTCAGGCTGTTCCATATACATTTGTTCCGCAAGTTCACCATGTAAGAAAATCGTGGTGATATAAAAAGTTTCAAGAAGTAAATCTAATTCTACAATAGAGTTACTAACATTTAGGGTTACAGGCAACTGGACAGAATGTTTCGAAATAGTAAATACCATGTGACTGAGGGAAACCTTTTGCCACTGGTCGCGCTTTGTAGCGAATATCGTTATTGCTACCATGTTTTATTTTAAAATCCATTTATTAGAGACTATGTTAGTATCACTAGGACAGTCAACTAAAACCCACCCATTATTGGTAAGAAAAGCGCTGTACTCGACCTTCATAGCTTCTATCCATTTGTCTTGAGAACAATTGATTGCTTCATCTACTGATAATGGTTCTGAATAGCACATGCAACAAGTTACATACAAGCATAATCAGGTTCAAAAGTAGTCATTCGTCCAAACTAGGATGTCGAATTCTACCCGAGGTAGAGGTACACGTTGGTTGAAATTGAATGAGATCTATTCTACTGAATATCTCGAAAAATCAGTAGCAACATCATTGTTTTTATTGTTATTAGGATAAAATATATGGTCAGCATCAGCAACGGCGGTATTTAATCCTTCATTATTTAGAGATTGTTTAGCACACATGTTATCCTCAAGAAATGTAATGCCTCTAGCCCTTTCAATTTTTCCCAGATTATTTGGTTGTATCCCTTTGTATGATCACAGTATCCTACCACAATCATTGCCATGGATTTGGAACTCTAAGATGACTAAGGTTAACTTTAAAACCAGTCCGTAGTTCTTTAGGGGTAGTATGTTTTATAGCAACAGGACTGTTATTTTTTAAATAGATTATGGTTCTTTGTAACGTTTTTGAACTACATGTTGGTCAGGAGTATAAAACACAGTTAATTCATGAATAATACCGAACTACTTTAAAAAGGATGACAAATTTTGGTTACAAAATTCAGTACCAATATCGGGCCTCAACCTCTTTATTATTAATTTTTGAACTTTTTAAAAAACTTCAGACCTAATTCTAAAAAGTAACCAACCTTTTTGAGAGCATAATCAGTAAACATAGTAAACTGGTTTCCGACGATGAACTACAGATGTCTGTATGCACTAGCTGCAATAATTCATTGGCTCTTCTGGCTTGCTCGTTTGGAAAACTCTTCCTTGTTTGTGTAGCTTCAAAGTAATGTACTTATGGAGAATTTGTATAATCTTATTCTCGGTACAAAACGGTTGATCTAGCTTGTAAATGCCACCAATGTTGGAACCGGTAAATTCAATTGGTCCAGAAATATTTACCTTAATTTTCCTGTAACTTCAAAATCACCTTTTTTAAACATAAGAACATAGAAAAATTATTACTAATTTTATTAAATACATAAATAAAAAGCTTACCTCGAGTAAGATTTGAACCTACGACCTGCACTTAGGTAGAGTACCGCGCTAACCGTCTGCGCCATCGAGATTCAAGCCCCCATCGATGCAAACTTTGTCTTTATGTATGTAGAACTGAAGTAAATCCTTTGAACTTATTCGTTCATAACAAATCTTATAATAAAATAAGAACATAGACTTTATTTGCCATCTGACTTGCAGATAATAAATTTCCAGCTAGATTTGCAGCATATTTCACATCGGTAATAGTTCCTACAATGCTAGATTGACTGAATTTAATAAAGGCGTAACATTACCAGAACTTTTGCTTAAAACTTCTTTTTGTCAGCAGTACAAAAAGAAGTTTCAACATGGCGCTTAAAATTCTCCATTTAATCTTTATTATGACTAACATGACTGGAGCAAATATCTACGTACCATGTATTACGATCAAAACTACCTGTAACATATGCAGCAGAAGTGTATTTATCTTTAAGTTCAAGACACTTTGGTGTAAGACAACCCTCAACACAACACACACGGCAAACTATACGTTTCTTTTCATAAGCCTTTGTAGCCAAATCCGATGCTTTAGAGGCTTCTGTGAATTCACGGTCAGCTTCTTCCTCCAGAGTAGTGATAAAGATATCCTCAATGGTTATTGTGGTGCGGGTGACACCATAACCACTTAGCATAGGATGAACTAGGTCTACAAAATATGGCACTTACGTATTTATTTATGGATGCATGTTCTTCAAATATAGTTCTATACCTATAACTTTCGTTTTACTAAAAGTAAAAAAGCTTAAGCTAGAACTTTGTCGTGATTTTTCTAGATTGTCCCATGTTTATTTAGACGGTTCGGCACCACGGTTGTGGCTAAATCAATTAGAATTTACTGAGACTTAATTTGGCAAGCTCTCTATGATCCTTTTCCAAAGCCCATAATCCATTAAAATCAGTTTCATTTGGAACTTCGTCATAATTTTTATGACCCTCTAGTTTTTCAATGCCAGGGACACCAGCAGGGTTCATATAACCAATTTGGACTGCACATTATTTTCAGTGGATATTCTGACTTAAGATGCCTTTACTTGACAACTATAAAAAATCACGTAAAGTCTACCGAAACCACAGTTTAAGTGTTACTCAGCCCATAACCTATTGGCAAATACTGTTCCGTGGAATAATACCCCGTAGTCTACAAAACTAGTTTTAATAAGTATAAAAATTCGTCGTGCAATCATCCAACTATTATTATACATTATAACAGCTATCTATCATGACATAATATACATATCCAGATTTTTTAAAAATAAAGATTAAGAGATAAGTGAGTGACTGTATAGATTACACTATCTCTAATACGATTTTGAAACGCTCTCTGGACTTGCACGTAGGAATGGACATTTTCGTAGAATGCTTTTACACAACTGTTTACTGTTCACCACTCAAGCGTTCCATTAGAACATACAAGACGGTAATTCGAATGACGACAGTAAAAATAACCTGCTGTTTAATCAAACACTTTTAAAAACCAACTGAATTTTTTATTAACTTAAAATGAATACATCACCCCTATTGTATTAGCACAACACACAACTACTAAGTATATTCTAGTCTCCGCATCCTGTATATGACGAAATGATCCAATGCAAAATTCTGCAATTTCTAATGTCATTCCAACAAATGTCTCTACCATTACAGGTATCTTGAACTGATCATTTTCGTCCAATAGTCCCACTTCGTGCTGTTCACATTTAACAAACGGTTTCACATTATCTAGACGATAATGCATTGTTGTATAGAGATTCTCTAGGTTCTCTCTATCAAAACCACTTACTTCTATACATTTATCTACATGAGGATGTAGTATTGCTTCCCAGGATCTAATGAATTCCTCAGGTGCGAATGGTTCCTAAAAAATTGAATTCTTGTTTACTTAGGCACTAATAAAAAAACACAAATAGGATTCAAACCCATGACCTTCTGTTAACACAAAATTAGTGCTTTGAATCCCATGTGATTGAACCTTAACAATAAAAAACACACAAAAGGAATTTGGTTTTTACCTTTATGGACCCATACTTGATTTCTTCTTCAATGTATGCATGGCTGAAAGAAACAAGTAGCACACAGACAGTTATAGTGATGATACCCATATTTTTAATCATCTTCGAAGGTATTTGAGACGAGTTGCCAAAAAATCATGCTGTAGCGTATTTAAATAAAAAATTCATATCTTAAGTACCTATTTGAGATAACGTAAAACAATTACACAATGCCAGAACTATCTGTTTAATTTAAAAGTTACAATTGGTGCAATTGATACTTATTATCTCTATATTTGGAGACTTATTATTAATGCAATAAGTAGGTATATAAATAAATTCTCATGGTTTAAGCTTATAATTGTACCGCGTGTCCCAAATTCGAAGCGTATAGTTGGGATCTCGAAAACAGTAAAAGACAGAGAAACGGTTAAATTATGCCAAAGTTGTGCATTTAAGGGAACAATAATTAGACGTGATCAGATTTCAAATGTTTTCTTTTGTTTTTGAGATAACTGAAAAGAAGCGATTTCTCTATTTAAAAATAAATCAACAAACAGTTTACAGCTGTTCATTGTCATTTTTTATTTTCTTCAATACCATGTCATCTACATATCCATCTGACGTTTCGGATTCCCACATTCATCATAAACTTAATTTTTTTTAATACTGACCTGGATTTTTTTTAACTTTACAAATCACTTATTTCATTGTGGTTACCATAACATACACTAAGTTAGGTTGGAGTATTTGTTTCGTACCCAAATAGTCATCATCAAGCTCCTAATGTAATTATAATTGTTTTAAATACGGCCCTGTATTTTTTTAAAGAATTTTTTAAGATTTATATTGTGGTGGTGATCATAACATCTACAAGAAAGCAGTTGAGTATTCGTTTCGTACACAAAACGCAATAAGAACATAGGCATACGGAATAAAAAACAATGAAAACTACTAAACACTAAAGGACATAATGAACACGTGAAAACCATTATAACAAGTGCCCAAAGATCCCGTTCTTGAATGTAGCATCTTACCTAATTTTTTAACTGATTGGCAGTTCTTTCAAGATGTCTACGTGGAATGGCTCGTATCTCTCGTCCTAAATTATTTCTTAAATGTCTATATCTTGGAGTGTATGCGTATATAGACAATTTTTTTATATACCCCCAAAGAAACTAATACAGAGGATTCAAATCTGGCCATCTTACAAAACTTCGAAACCCATCGATCTCTAAATTCGGTGTAAATATCTTGTAACCTTTCTGACGTTATGAGGAGGAGCCCCATCCTGGTGCCTCCACATCTGAACAATTGAATTAAGTGGTTCATCTTCCAAAGCATTCAAAACATCATTTTGTACCAACTTTACGTATTTTTGATGGGTAAGACGACCATCCTAGATGAAAGGACCAATAATTTTATGCTGCCATGTCCTTACCCAGAGATTAAACGATTTCCTACCCTGAATTCGAACTTGTCGGTTTTCCCTTGGATTGTCTACTGATCAGTAGTATTCATTACATCTACTAAACATTGCATTAGTGGAAAAACTGCATTAATCAGTCCAAAGAACATTGTGTACAAAATTGTCGTCAATGGGCAGTCATTGATCCAATTACAAAAATTTTACCTTCTTAGCGTGTGCCCTTGTCTCAGTTGTTGGCTAACATGTAATTTATATGGTTTCTATTTTGCTTATATCAATTTACCCTGGGGTACAGCTGTAACCCCTCTCGGTCTGATGAAGATTAACTCAAAACTTTTCAAAAATGATATTCGCGGCATCCTACGGTATATTTACTTTTGCAACAAATTGTTTTCATGACAGTAGATACAATTAGCATTGCTCTCATAATCTTAATAGTGTTAATGCATATTGAAGATTATTGAAATTATACTTACAGCATTCAAAAGATTACTTTGTGTAGCAGCTGAAACTCGAGTGCCATATTTCTTTTTTGGGACATTAAATCTTCCATGTTCAACTAAGTACATGTCTAATTTGGCGAAGTAACTTTTGTTAGATTGTTCCCTTTCAGGGTAATCTATAATATATCTGCCGACAGTGATGGTTGCATTTCTATGACATGCGTAATATATGTTTAACATATCTCTCTGTTCTAGATTATAAAATGTCATTTTTAAATAGCACAGATAAGTAAGTACGTACTAAATGTTGGAAATGTCAAATACTAACATAAAAAACATTCCTATGACACAAGCTCTGCTGTCACAGCCACTGCGATCATATTAAAGAGATGCATATGTATCTTGTAATCTATTATTAATTAAAACTTTTACAATCAGTTCTAAATAACCACCTTCGATGTCGCATTTTTATTAGCTGACAGTTTTTCTTGTCTAATTGCTAGGAAACATATTTTCATTAAACAACACAAATGTAGTCGGTAAAGTACAAACCTCTTGTGCGAATTATAAGTGATAATTTCATTTTTTGAATATTTGGCATGTTCTTATTGCGTTTTCTATACGAAACGAATATTCATTTTCTTTCCAGTAGGTGTCACAAGAAATCGTAAAGGAAACGTTTAGAAAATTAACTATCATAGCGGGGCCTATTTTAAAGCATGACTAAATTTTCAGAATGTGTTTAGAATTTATAATAATATAGGAAACTTGGAAAAATGGAAGAGTTATACAAATGTATCACTGAAGTAAATTTTTACAACCAAATTTTAATTTTCCTTAAAAAGTAATAATTTGGACGATAGATTTAAATGAATTTATTACCATCAGCTAAATATTACATTAATAAATGGACTAGCATTCGTTTTTTTGCTCTTATTTGGACAAGATTGGTCAAAAGTGCCAAAAGTGAAATTTAACCTAGGTGTCCGAAACAACCTTTTCAAATAAAGTTCTTCAAAATTCTGCCAAAAATTCACTTCTTTGCCATTTATTTTTTAAATGTCAAATTTACCGATACCCAAGAGCAATAGGTTGAAATTTTATATGTAACTTTGGATCTAATTCCATGCACCAACTGACGTCACAGTCAAATTTCACCTAGTCATTATATATATATATATATATATATATATATATATATATATATATATATATATATTAATTCAGAAAGGTACCAATCCAACTTGCCTTTCGTTTCACAATATCCAAACACAAACCCCTTAATAATGACGACAAATTGAATTATATTAATAAGTGGAGAGGCTTATTCAGTTCACTGTATTAATCCTAGCATGCATATGTAAGTAGCTAATCAAGTAAAATTATATACCAATGATCTGAACGGTCTCATCCATAATGAAATTTGTACTTAAAATCTAACAATCATAAATTTAAAATCACACGATATCCCGAGCTAACGTATGACCCAAATACATAAATAATACGACTTGTACAACCGGTATACACAATTTATGTTTTGGGTTTCTGATACTGCCACCGAAGCGTAAATAGTAGCTACAAGTTTACACATCACTGGGTGTTTATGTACAAGCTGTTAATTTGGTTAAAATATGTGCACAAAATATTAGCTAATGGTTTGACGAGGTCATAGTAGTTCTACTTTAGTGAAATCTTTGTGAAAGTGAAATGGATTCGGATATCAATATCACAATGAAATTTCAACAAAGGTAGACAGTTCATTAAACATACTTTGTAATTGGGTTAATTTAAATGCACTTAACCTTTTGCAATTAACTATATATGCGTTGAGAGCTGATATATCGACGATGTTGAAAAAAAATGATAATGGCCAACGTTTAGTTTGTCTCTTGCAAGTATATGTTGTTACCATCTGATCCATGACATCTATTCCACCTTTCGTGTGATTATAATATAAAATTATCTCTGGTTTCTTCTTGCAACTGTCGCTGACAGAGGTATCGTGATGCACGCTACTTAGTAAAAGTACGCATTTATTTTTTCTTAGGCACGTACCTTACCATAGTAACATTGTTTCTAAAACAAAACTTTGAAGAACATACTGGATGATCTCTAGACGATTTTAGTTCTTTTGTAATATCTCTTTTGTTTTGCCTTCGTGTACCAACAACTGTAATGTCCCTATCCAGCAGATATGTAGCTAGTGGAACGCTTGTGAAGAAATTATTTACCGTAAGGTTTAGCCCGGAATTATGAACACTACTCACTAATGTTTGAACAACTTCAAGTCCTAAATTCTTATGCGGAGGTTCACCAGGTTGTCGTCCCGCATAAATCATGCCATCGATAGCATGTCCCGAGCCGGATTCACATAACCAAAATACCTTGAAGCCGTATTTGGCAGGTTTGCTGGGCATATATTTTATAGATTTGCATCGATCTCGATAACCAACAAGCTGCGCATCGATTGTCACGTTTTGATGAGGAATAATACACGCCTGACACTGTTCAATGAAAAGATGCCAGATATAAGATATCGCTAATTTGTCAGTTTCTAGACGTATATTGCGGGTTCTCTTATCATCAAACCTTATATATCTCCTTATTTCTTCGAACCTAGAAACTGCCATAGTTGCTCAATATACGGGATTGGCAAATTTCTTGGGGGAATAGTTCCCGCTGAGCTACGTCCCAACTTCGTTCTACTCCTGCTTAAATAAGTAAGCCGATAAAAGCACGAAGTTCTTGTAAATCAACATTTCTGCAATCTTTTGATTTGTTAGGACACACTCGTTTCCCTTCTAGATTCGTACAATTTACTATTTCTTGTAAAATTTGATCAGTCATAAACAGCTGAAACGCTTCTTTTGGTGTAGAACACATGTGCTTTCTTACCAAGCCAGGAGCTCGACGGATAAGATTGTGTTTCTGTATTTTGCTTGCTTCTGACTGATCTATATTCCATTCTAAACCTCTCGAAGCAGTATAACAGTTAGATAATCGAAAGACCGCCGAATTGTCAGCTGTGGATGTGCTAAGAGGATCGTTCACCTCATCACCATCATAATCATCACTAGCGGTTGAATAATTATCAACATCTTCTCTGAAATCTTCGTGAATGTTTATATTATCTTCTGATTCAACTTCGCTTTCACCGGATGGCTCCTCATTTGATTCATTGGCCCATGCTAAAGCATTTTCTTCAAATTTATCATCACCAACTGCAACATTATGTTTTTGCCTACGCGACGCCATTCTAGTTGTAACATAAACGCTTAGCTGAGAGCAACTAAATGCATCTGTTGGGAATTTCGCTTATATATCATTCTAATTATGCAAGCCGCAACCTGCAAATACAGGTTTATACAAAGTCACTAACACGTATACAAGTTCAGACGTGTTTAAAAACAGAATGGGCCGCTGTGGTCCGTGTTGTGTAAATTTATTTTAAAAATCTGTTTCACATTTAAGTCTGTTGGTACAAAAATGTATTCAATTCACTGAGTAAATGAATTTCAGAGTTATAAAACAACAACGACATCAACGGACCTGCCAGGCCCTTGTTGTGCATCCTAGGGTTAACTTATCGCAAAAATTCCATATTTTTCAAGGTTTCATAAACATCGATGATAATACAAGTATTATATTGCAAAAATTATAACCCGAATTCGAGAAGGTAGTTAAGATTATAGCGTCCGTGCACCGGTTCTAAATTTCCTTTAATTTGGTATTGATATGAGATAAAATTCTCCCTTTACACAGTCTTATAAATTCATTTAGAGAATTATATTCGATCACTAGATCAAACAGCTGGACCAATTACGTATAGAACCCATGCTACACAAACGCAGCTTTTACTCCACACTTCTAATTCTACCTTCTGATTCAAACCTTTCCATTTCTTATCACCATTGCCACACAAATATCCGTCAGCATACGCTCTGCCCAATTTGATTATTCATCAAACCTGACTTGAAAACACCAATACTCAATACTCAATACTCAAATTCGAAATCCCAACAGGATTTATTTATATGGAAAAGATTAAATCCAGCAAAAGGCTGTGTTAAAATTTTACTCAGTTCAATCAAATTTTAAGAAACCTTTTCCAAATTTTACATTTGCTTGTAACACATTAAATTTCTTTGCCAAAATGGCGTTTTTCCTTCTTCTCTGAAGGTACCAGAAAACAAAAAAGAAAGCCTGATTAATTTCTACCAATAACAGAATTTAAAACGGTCACATGTTTGAAAAATTCCCTATTAAGAACGAATTTTATTGGCAATGTTGCCATTTTCCAATAACCTATAGGATGAGTCGTAACTAAAGTCCATAAATTTATAAACTAAATTTACACGTATCAAGCTCTCGGAAGTTTCTCTGAAATATCCATTGCAAGCAACCAACATCATTGTGCGAAAGTACAATAACTGTAATTAGAAATCTAGATCGCTATTTGTAAACATCCTGCTATAAACCAAAATCACTCTTGGTATCCAGAAATACCTAAATTTAGGGATAAAATCAGATTTTGAAAAGTATCCTTTGAGTAATATAGCTATGGCACTCCTGGCCCAAGGTCAACTCACGTACACATTGCCTACGTCCAAATACATGGTTTTTCAAGGTCATCATGCACATTGGCTGCATCAACGTATATTTCTCAAGGTCAGTAACTAGATTTGAAAAAGGCACTAGAAAATTTACTAGATTGGGTTTCAAGGTCATTGACGATCCTGTACGGATTCTCCGCTTCAAGGTCACGTGGAAATGGTCGCTCCCACGGTTCTTAACACATCCCGCTTCAAGGTTGTCTTAGGATTTCAAGTTTATGTATAGGGATCAACCTCATCTGTCAAAGCCAGACACAATTGGGGGTGTATAGGAAGATGCTCTTCAAGGTCGCTGCAGGCCACGTGGTAGTTTGGTAACCCTGTCCCTTCAAGGTCACCGATTCAAGGTCACGTGGTAGGTTGGTAACTCTGTCTATTTAGGGTCACCGATTCACGGCCATGTGGTGGGAAAGGTTGGTAACCCTGCTGACTATATTCAAGGTCCTCGCTTCAAGGTCATATTGCTTCAAGGTCACACGCTCTGTGCATTATTATTCAAGGCCATTGAAGTAACTAGATCTGAAAAAGTCACTAGAAAAGTTACTAGATTGTTTTTCAAGGTCATTGAAGCAGATTGTCCACGTCAATTGTAGGTTATCCCACACATTACCTGCATCTATTTCTCAAGGTCATTGTCTACGTACGTGGTTTCCAAGGTCATCACATTGCCTACGTAAAACTAAAGGCCCTAGTCTTCAAATCCAGGAAATGGGCACCAATCAATTCTCTGGCTGAGTGTCAATTGGTCGCGCCCCTCAGGAGGTTCATTGAGCTCTGTCTCAATCATTGTTGTCTATGCATGTTTTAAGGTCATCATGCAATTCTTGGAAGTTTACTATGGTCATGCCACCCGGCAAAGTGCCCTCAAGTGGTTCCGTTCCCCAAAACAGGTAGTCGCTTTCTAAAACAGGTAGCCGTTTCCTAAAAACAAGGAGCCGTTTCCTAAAACAGGAGGTCGTTTCTCAAAACAGATAGCTGTTTCGCAACACAGGTAACCGTTTCCCCCCATTTCAAGGTCACACCTATGAGAAAAGAACAAAGACAATCCATTGTTCCGTTATAATTTCTAAAAATAGATTGTTATCTAAATACACCTCAATTCTGAGAATTCAACTTTCAAGAATAAAGGCGATCCATTGTTCAAGACGACGCTTCAAGGTCTATGCTTATAATTTTCAAGGTCACAGCTCTGATAAAAGAACATAGGCGATTCATTGTTTTGGCTGCATAGCTTCTGAAATTCTGAGAAATCAACTTTCAAGAGCAAAGGCAATCCATTGTTCCGACTGATGCTTCAAGGTCATCTAACAAGTAAAATATTTTTTATAAAACTTATGGTTTATTAACCGCAATATTCATCTATATCTACAGATAAAAATTCGATTTAAGTAAATATATGTATTATGGGAAGTTTGATGTACTGTCACTTAGCATTTTGTAATATCTTTGCTGGATTTTATTTATTGCTTTGTTTTTCACATTCAATTTCCTTCAACTGATTGTCGTTTAATGTGGTCCTCGCCACATCATCATCTTTCCTAATAGGTATTTTCATCGCTTCATTATAATGTTTACTAGCCATACATTCAGCTTTCCTTAAAGTCTTCATATCAGGATCTGAGATCCTTTTACTTTGAGACATTGTTCGAGACTTATTACAAACATAAGCAAGCCCTGAGGTATCATTGTTGTCTATGCTAAGCATACTTCAAGGTCATCAAGCAATTCATGGACGTTTACTTTGGTCACGCCCCCCAGCAAAGTGTCCTCAAATGGTTCCGTTCCCCAAAACAGGTAGTCGTTATTATAAAAGAACAAACGCGATCCATTGTTCTGGTCGAGTTATAATTTCTAAAAATACATTGCCATCCAGCTACCCCCACCGTTTCAGGAGTGAGAAATCAACTTTCAAGGACAAAGTCGATCCATTGTTCAATGGTCAAGCATCGGATGCTTTAAGGACATATAAGTCGCAGTGTGTTGAGATCAGTCGGTTAGTAAGTTCTTAAACATGGAATTAGCAGGGTTAAACCAAAGCACCTATTGCAAACTCTATACAAATGCATGTGACCTAGAGATATCGAAAAAATATAGAGTTACTAATATCACCGTAATCAATACGAAGTATGGTGAATGTATAATGATAGAAACAGAGGAGTTGAAATGTGTTTTACATCAGCGCTTTTACGAGTATTTCAAAGAAGAAGAAAATCGAATTGAGGAACCTAAAACGATGCTAAATACAAAGGATGTATTCATGGGTAGTCTGAGTGCAGTCGGAAAAACGATAAACATAGCATTTAGTGTACCCAACCATATGTAAACATGCTCAATTCGAAAATAGTGTTTAGTCGTAGTGCAGTTGTGGAAAAGTCATGCAAGCAACAATAAAATCGCTCCTGGAACGATCTGGAGGTTTAAGGTCGGATACTTTATACCGATTTTATGATGATTAAGAAAATGAAGACTTTAAGTGCGGTGAATATGGTGTTCTTTTTCAAATTAAAGAGACGTAGATTTCACCAGCTACCTCCACCATTTGCTTTAAATTTCAAGGTCCCGCCATATTACAATTCAGAGAAATCTAAAAACAATTTTCAAGGTCCCAATCCTGTCCGATCCTGTCCGATCTTATACGAACTTATCCATATTTTAACCCCGAATGCAACTGGTGCATCTATATAAGGAGAGTGCAATCATGATGAAAAACAATTTTACGGTATACCTAAAGTGCTGTGAAGAGCAATTAGATATTAGTTAAAATTATAAATAGATGTCTGACACTTGCATAAAAGGGAAACTTATGCATCGAATTGTACGATTTAATTAAACTACACATACGTTCTTGTGCATTTAAAATTCTGAAATTGTATTCCAAGCGATTTTGAAAATTGTGCATATGTTTTGCGAGTACTCATAAGTAGTTACGGGGTCACGCTACAGAGACGATGATTGTAATAGTTGATGTACAGGGATTTAAAACGGAAAACATGTATTTACACCCAAAGAGCTAGCAATGTACAATGGAAATCAAGCTGCCCATTTTGTGTTCAAACCACCATTTCCTTGGCACGTCTTAGATGTAGAATTTCAACGACAAGCCATCTGGTTAATCAATAATCTTCACTGCATCAGATGGGGATCTGGATATACCTCTACACATTTCTTTCCACATATACTTCGCGAACTAATATCGGTGACAGATGATGTGTACGTTAAAGGGCGAGAAAAAGCCGATTACCTTCGAAAAATATTGAGACAGTCAGTTAC
Organism: Vesta saturnalis; assembly: GCA_036346205.1. NCBI lineage: Eukaryota > Metazoa > Arthropoda > Insecta > Coleoptera > Lampyridae > Vesta > Vesta saturnalis. The sequence continues at coordinate 30,337 of JARFJB010001004.1, read as the reverse complement.
AGAAATCGAAGAGCAACCAGCTTTACCTCAAATGAAAACAACTTGTTTCTTTCACACACAAAGCACTTGTAATTATGCTTTGACGAATGTACACTTTTGATACAATAACTATGTAAGACAATATCAGTAAAAGGTTTACGAAATGTGTGAGCTGATAGGGGTTACAAGTAAAGGGAAAAGTTTGTTATATTTACAATAAAAGCAATATATATATATATATATATATATATATATATATATATATATATATATATATATATATATATTATATATATATATATATATATATATATATATATATATATATATATATATATATATATCATATTAAATGCATTATTTCATGTAAAAGTCCTCTGATGCAAACTATTTCTATGGTTATACACCACTCTATCCATCTAGGAAGCAATGTTAAGGAATCAAATTTTAGCATTCCTTGGAGGTAAAATTCTTGAAATAGCAAATAAGCGTTCGCATTACTGAATTCTAACAATAGAATCAGTTCGTGGAAACAAGAGGGTTGTTGTCTATGCTATACATCATGGTTGCTGTTTGGCTAAATATTACGTTTACAGTATCCGGTAATGTGGTTGGAAATTTTAAGGTCGCCAAGCAATTTAATTGTCAAGACCATATGTGTTAACCTACAGGCTATCCGATATTACCCGACCTCATCCGATCTGTGCGTCTGGGTGTCTGCGTGTCTAGATGTCTGTGTGTCTTTGAGTCTGTGTGTCTGTGTGTTTGTGTGTTTGTGTCTGTGTATCTGTGTGTCTGTGTGCCTGTGAGTCTGTGTGTCTATGTGTCTGTGTGTCTGTGTGTCTGCGTGTCTGTGTGTCTGTGTGTCTGTGTGTCTGTGTGTCTGTGTGTCTGTGTGTCTGTGTGTCTGTGTGTCTGTGTGTCTGTGTGTCTGTGTGTCTGTGTGTCTGTGTGTCTGTGTGTCTGTGTGTTTGTCTGTGTGTCTGTGTGCCTGTGTGTCTGTGTGTCTGTGTGTCTGTGTGTCTGTGTGTCTGTGCGACTGTGGGTCTGTGTGTCTGTGTGTCTGTGTGTCTGTGTGTCTGTGTGTCTGTGTGTCTGTGTGTCTGTGTGTCTGTGTGTCTGTGTGTCTGTGTGTCTGTGTGTCTGTGTCTGCGTGTCTGTGTGTCTGTGTGTCTCCGTGTCTGTGTGTCTGAGTGCCCATGTGTCTGTGTGTTTGTGTCTGTGTGTCCGTGTGTCTGTGTATCTGTGTGTCTGTGTGTCTGTGTGTCTGTGTGTCTGTGTGTCTGTGTGTCTGTGTGTCTGTGTGTCTGTGTGTCTGTGTGCCTGTGTGTCTGTGTGTCTGTGTGTCTGTGTGTCTGTGTGTCTGTGTGTCTGTGTGTCTGTGAGTCTGTGTGTCTGTGTGTCTGTGTCTGTGTCTGTGTGTCTGTGTGTCTGTGTGTCTGTGTGTCTGTGTGTCTGTGTGTATCTGTGTTTGTGTGTCTGTGTGTCTGTGTGTCCATGTGACGGTGTGTCTGTGTGTCTGAGTCTGTGCGTCTCTGACTGTGTGTCTGTGTGCCTGTGTGCCTGTGTGTCTGAGTATCTGTGTGTCTGTGTGACAGTGTATATGGTCAGTTTGTCTGTGTGTCTGTCTGCCTGTGTGTCTGTGTGTCTGTGTGTATATGTGTCTATGAGTCTGTGAGTCTGTGTCTGTGTGCCTGTATGTATGTGTGTCAGTGTGCCTGAGTGTCTGTGTGTCTGTGTGTCTGTGTGGCTGTGCGTCTGTGTGTCTGTGTGTCTGTGTGTCTGTGTGTCTGTGTGTCTGTGACTGTGTGCCTGTGTGTCTGTGTGTCTGTGTGTCTGTGTGTCTGTGTGTCTGTGTGTTGTGTGTCTGTGTGTCTGTGAGTCTGTGTGTCTGTGTGTCTGTGTGTCTGTGTGTCTGTGAGTCTGCGTGTCTGTCTGTCTGTGTGTCTGTGTGCCTGTATCTGTGTGTGTCTGAGTATCTGTGTGTCTGTGAGACAGTGTATATGTGGGTCAGGGTTTCTGTGTGTCCGTCTGCCTGTGTGTCTGTGTGCTGTGTATATGTGTCTATGAGTCTGTGTGTCTGTGAGTCTGTGTCTGTGTGTCTGTGTGTCTGTGTGTCTGTGTGTCTGTGTGTCTGTGTGTCTGTTGTCTGTGTGTTCTGTGTCTTGTTCTGTGTGTCTTGTGTCTGTGTGTCTGTGTGTCTGTGTGTCTGTGTGTCTGTGTGTCTGTGTGTCTGTGTGTCTGTGTGTCTGTGTGTCTGTGTGTCTGTGTGTCTGTTTTGTGTCTGAGTGTCTGTGTGTCTGTGTGTCTGTGTGTCTGTGTGTCTGTTGTCTGTGTGTCTGTGTGTCTGTGTGTCTGTTGTCTGTGTGCCGTGCTGTGTGTCTGTGTGTCTGTGTGTCTGTGTGTCTGTGTGTCTGTGTGTCGTGTGTCTGTGTCTGTGTGTCTGTGTGTCTGTGTGTCTGTGTGTCTGTGTGTCTGTCTGTCTGTGTGTCTGTGTGTCTGTGTGTCTGTTGTCTGTGTGTCTGTGTGTCTGTGTCTGTGTGTCTGTGTGTCTGTGTGTCTGTGTGTCTGTGTTACTGTTTTGAGGAGTGTCTGTGTGTCTGTGTGTCTGTGTGTCTGTGTGTCTGTGTGTCTGTGTGTCTGTGTGTCTGTGTGTCTGTGTGTCTGTGTGTCTGTGTGTCTGTGTGTCTGTGTGTCTGTGCTGTGTCTGTGTGTCTGTGTGATCTGTGTCTGTGTATCTGTGTGTCGTTCGTGTCTGTGTGTCTGTGTGTCTGTGTGTCTGTGTGTCTGTGTGTCTGTGTGTCTGTGTTCTGTGTGTCTGTGTGTCTGTGTGTCTGTGTGTCTGTGTGTGTCTGTGTGTCTGTGTGTCTGTGTGTCTGTGTGTCTGTGTCTGTTGTCGTGTGTCTGTGTGTCTGTGTGTCTGTGTGTCTGTGTGTCTGTGTGTCTCTGTGTCTGTGTGTCTGTGTGTCTGTGTGTCTGTGTGTCTGTGTGTCTGTGTGTCTGTGTCTGTGTGTCTGTGTGTCTGTGTGTCTGTGTGTCTGTGTGTCTGTGTGTCTGTGTGTCTGTGTGTCTGTGTGTCTGTGTGTCTGTGTGTCTGTGTGTCTGTGTGTCGTGTGTCTTGTGTCGTGTGTCGTGTGTCGTGTGTGTTGTGGTTGTGAGTGTGTGTAGTGTGTGAGTGTGTGAGTGTGTGAGTGTGTGAGTGTGTGAGTGTGTGATGTGTGTGAGTGTGTGAGTGTGTGAGTGTGTGAGTGTGGGTGTGAGTGTGTGAGTGTGAGGTGTGAGTGTGTGAGTGTGTGAGTGTGTGAGTGTGTGAGGTGTGGTGTGAGTGTGGAGTGTGTGAGTGTGTAGTGTGTGAGTGTGTGTGAGTGTGTGAGTGTGTGTGTGTGTGGTGTGTGAGTGTGTGAGTGTGTGAGTGTGAGTGTGGTGAGTGTGTGAGTGTGTGAGTGTGTGGTGTGGGTGTGAGTGTGTGAGTGTGTGAGTGTGGGTGTGAGTGTGTGGGTGTGTGGTGTGTGAGTGTGTGAGGTGTGTGAGTGTGTGGGTGTGTGTGTGTGAGTGTGTGAGTGTGTGGTGTGTGAGTGTGTGGTGTGTGTGAGTGTGTGAGTGTGTGGTGTGTGGTGTGAGTGTGTGAGTGTGTGAGTGTGTGAGTGTGTGGTGTGTGTGAGGTGTGAGTGTGTGGTGTGTGAGTGTGTGTGTGGTGTGTGGTGTGTGGAGTGTGTGAGTGTGTGAGTGTGTCGGTGTGTGTGTGTGCGGTCGACCCTCACATTCACCAAAGTATTGACTACGCAAGAAATCCTACTCACTGCTATAGAACGATATCACTCCATTATTTGTCAATAATTCGTTGGGCCACAAGCAACCATTTCAAAGGAAGTATAAAAGGGCAGAGTAACGTAAGTTCATTTTATTTCTTTGAATTCCTTATTTGTTCTACAGAGTAACGCCGCCGGACGAAATCAATATATATTCGTTTATTGTATTATCTTATGCTTTATTTGTACATACAATATTTAATACAAGATATTTTTTAATCGTTGTATCCCTTTTAGTTCCTAGAAAATTCAAACACATCGAAAGTATTAATATAACAATCATTTTACAGTCCACATTTTGCACGCTTCGTTGGGGAGCCTACAAATAACTTCAGCTTAAATATTAAACTAAAAATGGACAAAAATGGTAAAGATTAAAATGTGTAATATGTTAACAATAAACGTTAAACCTAAATGGAGCTATTAGTGAAACGGTTAAATTATTGTACTGGTAATGCAAGATTGAGAGTTCTAACCCCCAATGGGAATTTTTTTTTGTTAAAATAGTATGCAGTTGCACTTTAAAATGGCGTACATAGTAAAAACGTACAAGCGTTAAACATTAGAAACTACTTATAAATGTATTTTGACTTGTTGTTTTAAATACAAGGGATTGGACATTACCTAAAAAAGTAAAAATTCTTAAGAAATTTAGTGTAATTTTTGTTTTAGAATGGAATAAAAGTGTCGAAGGACATGTAAAACTCAAAAAATATCAGTATTATTTTTGCATTGTACGTTTCATTAAGTAATTATATAAATCCGCTAGTACGTTTAAGGTATAAAGGAAGTACACTGCTATTTACGCGTAGAAAGTGCACTAAAAAGGAGAAAATAATTTTTTTCTTTGCACCAAAATGTGATGAAAATTCTTAATCTTAAAATCTTAAAAATTATGAATAAAGGAGTTGGGAGCTTACCATAATACATTTCTCTCCGTCACATATGTTACATTCGTTACCTTTGCTGTAACATTACTTTAATTTGATCAGCTGTTAAAATCATCTGCTAATCTGCTAATCTAATTTTATCATTTAGTATTTTCTTAAATTTATTACTTTTCTACATTAAATGAATTTCAGCAGTTGGTTTACAAACAATCATAATTTTTATTATCCATAAAAGTACAATGTATACATGTACAAAAAGAAAGAAAGAAAATACATACTTTAGTCAGAAATCAATGAACACGTACAGTAAACAACAGAAGATAAATATAATTGTATAGAATAATTGGAGAAGTTCAGAAGGATTAGGGTACTTCTGTTCTTCCACTTCCCCAACTACGTCTATTGTTCATTGTCTATTAGTGCGTATGTGCAATTTACACAATATGGAAAAATGAATACATGCTATCAAAGCGATGTGTCAAATAGAATTACTTCATTTTGCAAACATAAACGCTTTTCCCCAACAGCTCACGCTTGTACATTAGTTTAAAAGATCCAACTGGAAGTTCTTTATATTTACTTGGTAAATCATTATAAAATTTGCTAACATTGTAAGTACGTATATCCTCTACTGTATTATGAAATGGAATTGTAATTTTGCCATGGTGTCTAAATTTTAAGTTAGGAACTTCTGTTCGATATATGATTTTTCAACTCAAGTAAGAAGGTACATTGTTGACAATTATTTTATAATAAAGTACAGCACAATGAAACATCCTTCGTTGTTGCATATTCAACCAATTTGTTTGCGTATTCAACAAATTAGTTTCAAGTAATTTATATGAAATACTCTCAAACTTCTCACCGCCAAGTCGTGAAATTGAGAATGTTTTATTGAATACGACATTACGTGGCACGTGTACACAGTAAACAGCAGCGGCCCTAAGATTAAGCCTTTTAGGTGCATCACCTGCAATACACTGGCTTCAAGTGAGACCTGCTGAGACGTTTCAGTGATATAGACCGTAGCATATTTATTCCAGAGTTAGAAAGACCAATAAAATGTAATATAGACAACAGTACATTATGATTAATGGTGCCAAACGCTTTACTAAAGTCCAACAGTACTAATAATGTCAGTTTACCCGAGTCAGTAGCACGAAAGATGTCGTTCACAATATTTATTAGTGCTGTCGTACACGAAAACCTGGTCTAAAACCTGATTGTGAACTAGGTAATAATAAGTTATACTTCTCAATATAAGTAGAAATGCCATTACTTTTCAATAATTTTTGATACTGCAGGAAGTATACTTATAGGGCGTCAATGTGAGAAATCTGTAGGATTTTTATTTTTCGGTATGGGGATAACCTTTGCTTGTTGGGAAAATACACCATGCTCGAGGCAAAATTTATTATATGAGTAATGATTGGTACGACATGAGGGCAACACAACAATCATCGAAATCGAAATTCCATCAAGACCAATTGCATTACTTTTATATTATTTATTAGTTTTATTGTGATAGAATTGTCAATTTCAGAAAATTTAAATTTGTTGTCAAAATTGGTTTTATAATTATTACTGTAGAATGTTATTATGTCTTCTGTAATAAGGTCATTAGCAATCGGGACGGGATTAGTAAAGAGCATGTTCAATTTGTTAACATTGCAAATTATTTGGAACAATAGTACTTTTGAAAGTACTTGAATTATACACATTCATGTTTCTCGAAGTTTTCCACATTTGCGCTTTGTTACTATTTTTTATTTTATATTCAATATACGCCTTTTTTTCCAAATTGGCGGTTTTATTTGTTAAATTTCTTAACGTCTTATAGTAATTAAAGTCTACAGTATTTTTAGTCTTTTTAAATTTAGCTGCAGCTCTATCGCGGAGTGACATCATTGGTTTCAAGTTGGCAGTAAGCCAAGGACTATATCTTTTCCTGAATCTAGATTTTCTAATCGGTGCTTAATGATCAAAAATCTTCAGAATACATTCATCAAAAAAATTAACTTGGTCATTAACGCAATTAAGTTGTATAATGTGATATAAGGGTACTTGTTATAAATCCAAGGTAAAGTTTCCAAGTAAGAAGTTTCGAAATTCGCGATACATAGATATATTATTATTATTAATTAGTACTTGATTACTGGATTTAAGGATCTGGTAAATTGCATCATGCCCTTTGATGTTAGCAAAAATATAAGTCCCATGCTCTGTAACCTCGGTATCTTTGGAAACAAACATTACATTTATTAATGTACCACTTGATTTGGTTATGTGCGTGGGCGTAATTATAATTTGTATCAAATCCAACGAATCGCAGAGGGATAATAACTTTTTGGGAACATAACCTACTAACTAAGGCTTATATTATAAACTAATTTCGGTTTCGAAACACAGCTGGTGTGGAACCTGTATTGGGCTAAATTGTACATTGCCTGAATTTAGTATTAATATTCCATAAAGGTTACCTAAGTATCTTTTGATGCTTTCGCTTTGGTTTTGTATAATTATTTTTAAATCACGGTTTTTGAAATTCAAATTTTCATTAAGCACGTCCGTGTGAAAATGACTGAAATTCATTTTGTTTACTATGCCAATGGAATGAATTTCAGAACTAAAGCTTAACAAGTTAATTATTAATTCTGTTAGTAAACACTTATAAATATATTCAGAGTATTCTTAACTGAACAAATTATAAAATTTTATATACAAGGATAATAGTAATGATTTACATTGGATTATTTTCTCATATGAAAGATATTTAAAAAAGGAAGTAATTTGTACGGTCAAAATGTCAAAGTTTGTTGATAGACAAAAAAAAGTTGCATTGGCCGGAATCGAACCCTCACCGACAGCGTGGCAGACGATCATTTTACCACTCGACCACAAGTGCTCTGCCACTTTGACATTGAAACTTCTTTTAAACCATTGACAACTGAAATTTAAGTTAATTATAGTTTAATTAAAAATTGTATTAACTGTAAATGCTAAACGGTTGTATCGTCATCGGAAATACGTAATTTTCGAGAGTTTCAAGTCGATTGGACATGTAGAAGTGGTCGAAAAATCTATCTCAAATTTTGACGCATACAACAAACAGTGCGAGTTAAATAATAACGTGTAGTAACAAAGTATAATGGAAAATCAACACATTTTATATCAACCCTAGCCATGAATTACCTATCACTGTCACTTGCAATTTTCAACTGTAGCGTCAGTTCAACATGGATGATTACACCATCTAAGAAAAGTATCCTTTATAAAATGGTAGTTTTCTGAAACTCACTGAATAGTATCAGATACTTATTTTGGCGCTTCATACGGAACGGCAAATTTCCTATAAAGCTACATTACATCGGATCATTCATAACTTCGAAGAAATAGGAAGTGTAGAAAAATGCAAATATAAGAAAGACGTTCAAGGAAGGAAGAAGGAACAACAATGAAAGAGAGAAGGACTTCAATGTGCTCGCAATGGTTACGGAAAATAAGAATGTGAGTCAGAGATAAACTGGTGAAACATTAGGAATACACCATAACACTGCGCTAATAAACAGTAAGAAATATTTGAAGAAGATAGATTTCAGAGAATAGTAAAATAATAAATTTTGTAATAGTGATAGAAATTTTGTGACAAGCATACTATTTACTGACGAACCTTCATTTTCTATGCACGGAACTCGAAATAATCAATACCATAGGTGATGGAATGTAGATAGATACATTTAGCAGTTCAAAACTACGGTCAGTAGCGACAAACAGTAAATGTTTGGGCAGGAATAGTAGGGTACCGAATGATCAGTTCGCTCTTTATTGAAGGATTCTTCACTGCTGAAAAGTACATTTATTTATTGCAAACTTTAGTTGGACCAGCTTTAGAAGATCTTAACATAGACCAAGATATATGGTTTTAACATGATCGATGCCCTGCCTACAATTGTTTGCTTGTAAGGAGGAATTATTTGGATGATACGTTTCCCAACAAGTGGATTGGAAGAGGTGGTACTGTTCATTGGTCAGCCCGATCGCCGGATTTGTCTCCAAACGATTTTTCACGTGCATAATAAACTGTACAATAACCAGGAACAATATGTTGATTTGAATTCACTAAAACAAGTTCTATTTCGACAATGTAACACCATTTCTGTTTATGAACTAGTGAATACTAAACGAGAATTGTACGACCGCTTAAGATATTGTTCAGCTGCAAACGGCCGCTTATTTGAAGACATGATTTAATTTATTATGAATTTGTGACTCTGTTATTTTGTCACATTCGAGATTAATTTCAGGTCAAGAGTTGATAATAAATTTGTTGGTTTCCTGGTGTTCTCTATTATTTCTAAGGAAAATGGTTACGAAATTTGAATTATATAGACGGTAATAATTCCAGTTTAATATTTTGAAAAAGATATTTATTTAAAATTTTGCTCTAAAATAATAGGGGGAGCCAATTTCTGCAAAACTGTGATGTCCCATGTTAAATCCCGGTTTTTTAATTATGAATCAGCGCCCGGTATATGTATGTATACGTAAATGATGAGTGGAAATACTACAGATTCTTTTAATTTGAGATTCGGCTCATTAGGAGCATAAGAAGCCTCCTTGGTATTTAAAAAACCATATTTATCAATTATTTGGGAAACATAAGATTTTTGATTTAAATAAATTGATTTATTTACAAAATTGGCAAACCTAAAGTATTTTTTGCCTTGCCCAAATCTTCATTATAAAAATGCTAGTTATTTTTGATCTTTTATACAGTGCTTTCTCTAAAACTTGGAATAACCGCTGATTCCAAGCCCTAGATGTTTATCTTAATCCATAATCGGGCATTTTTTGGTAAACAAACTTTAGACTCTTGCCTTTTTTCTATACAGAATTCAGACAGTTCCATATATATTTGTTCTGCAAGTTCACCATGTAAGAAAGTCGTGGTGATATAAAAAGTTTCAAAAGGTAAATCTAATTCTACAATAGAGTTACTAACATTTAGAGTTACGGGCAACTGGTGAGAATGTTTCGAAACAGTAAATACCAAGTGACTGAGAGAAACCTCTTGACACTGGTCGCATTTTGTAGCGAATATCGTTATTGGTACCATGTTTTATTTTAAAAATCCATTTATTAGAGACTATGTTAGTATCACTTGGACAGTCAACTAGAACCCACACATTATTGGTAATAAAAGAGCTGTACTCGACCTTCATAGCTTCAATCCATTTGTCTTGAGAACAGTTGATTGCTTCATCTACTGAGAATGGTTCTGAATAGCACATGCGACAAGTTACATACAAGCATCATCAGGTTCAAAAGTAGTCATTCGTGGAAACTGGAGTATGTCGAATTCTACTCGGGTAGAAGTACACGTTGGTTGAAATTGAATGAGATCTGTTCTACTGAATTTCTCGAAAATCAGTAGCAACATCATTGTTTTTATTATTACTAGGATAAAATATATGGTCAGCATCAGCAACGGTATTTAATCCTTCATTATTTAGAGATTGTTTAGCACACATGTTATCCTCAAGAAATATAATGTATCTAGCCCTTTCAATTTTCCCCAGATTATTTGGATCAGTTAACTTGTATCCCTTTGTATGATCACAGTATCATACCTCAATCATTGCCATGGATTTGGAATCAAATTTTGCTTTAAATTGTTTTGGTATGCTTACATACGCATAACAACCGAAAACTCTAAGATGACTAAGGTTAACTTTAAACCTAGTGCGTAGTTCCGTAGGGGTAGTATGTTTTATAGCAACAGGACTGTTATTTTTAAATACATTATGGTTCTGTTGCAACGTTCTTGAACTCCATTTTGTTCAGGAGTATAAGGCACAGTTAATTCATGTATAATACCGAACTACTTTAAAAAGGATGACAAATTTTGGTTACAAAATTCAGTACCAATATCGGGCCTCAACCTCTTTATTATTAATTATTTTAAGTTTCAACCAATTTTTTGGACTTTTTAAAAAATTTCAGACCTAATTCTAAAAAGGAACCAACCTTTTTGAGAGCATAATCAGTAAACATAGGTACATATTTTGAACAACGGGAACTGGTTTCCGACGATGAACTACAGATGGCTGTATGTACTAGCTGCAATAATTCATTGGCTCTTCTGGCTTGCTCGTTTGGAAAACTCTTCCTTTTTGTTTAGCTTCAAAGTAATGTACTTATGGAGAATTTGTAAATCTTATTCTCGGTACAAAACGGTTGATCTAGCTTGTAAATGCCACCAATTTTGGAACCGGTAAATTCAATCGGTCCAGAAATATTTACCTTAATTTTCCTGTAACTTCAAAATCACCTTTTTAGAACATAAGAACATAGAAAAATTATTACTAATTTTATTAAATACATAAATAAAAAGCTTACCTCGAGTAGGATTTGAACCTACTACCTGTACTTTGGTAGAGTACCGCGCTAACCGTCTGCGCCATCGAGATTCAACCCCCAATCGATGTAAATTTTATCTTTATGTATGTAGAACTGACGTGAATTCTATATATAATGAGATTACAATCAAATTACTTATATTAGCGGAATGTGAGCCTGTAATATCGGAAGGATTCACACATACCAAAGCAACTTGACTAATATGAATTTATTATAAGTTTTCTGTAAACGAATAAGTTCAATGGTAAATATGTAATTAAAATTATTATTAATTTTATTAAATACATAAATAAAAAGCTTACCTCGAGTAGGATTTGAACCTACGACCTGTACTTTGCTAGAGTACCGCGTTAACCATCTGCGCCATCGATATTCAAGCCCCATCGATGCAAACTTTGTGTTTATGTATGTAGACTGATGTAAATCCTTTGAACTTATTCGTTCATAACAAATCTTATAATAAAATAAGAACATAGACTTTATTTGCCATCTGACTTGCAGGTAATAAATTTCCAGCTAGATTTGCAGCATATTTCACATCGGTAATAGTACCTACAATGCTAGATTGATTGAATTTAATAAAAGCGTAACATTACCAGAACTTTTGCTTAAAACTTCTTTTGTCAGCAGTACAAAAGAAGTTTCAACATGGCGCTTAAAATTCTCCATTTAATCTTTATTATGACTAACATGACTGGAGCAAATATCTACGTACCATGTATTATGATCAAAACAACCTGTAACATATGCAGCAGAAGTGTATTTATCTTTAAGTCCAAGACACTTTGGTGTAAGACAACCCTCAACACAACACCCACGGCAAACTATACGTTTCTTTTCATAAGCCTTTGTAGCCAAATCCGATGCTTTAGATGCTTCTGTGAATTCACGGTCAGCTTCTTCCTCCAGAGTAGTGATAAAGATATCCTCAATGGTTATTGTGGTGCGGGTGACACCATAACCACTTAGCATAGGATGAACTAGGTCTAGAAAATATGGCACTTACGTATTTATTTATGGATGCATATTCTTCAAATATAGTTCTATACCTATACCATTCGTTTTACTAAAGTAAAAAGCTTAAGCTAGAACTTTGACGTGCTTTTCTAGATTGTCCCATGTTTATTTAGACGGTTCGGCACCACGGATGTGGCTAACTCAATTAGAATTTACTGAGACTTAATTTGGCAAGCTCTCTATGATTCTTTTCCAAATCCCATAATCCATTAAAATCAGTTTCATTTGGTACTTCGTCATAATTTTATGACCCTCTAGTTTTTCAATGCCAGGGAGACCAGCAGGGTCCATATAATCAACTTGGACTGCACATTAGTTTCAGTGGATATTCTGACTTAAGATGCATTTACTTGACAACTATAAAAATCACGTAAAGTCTACCGAAACCACAGTTTAAGTGTTACTTAGCCCATAACCTATTGGGAAATACTGTTCCGTGGAATAATACCCGTAGTCTACAAAACTAGTTTTAATAAGTATAAAAATTTCGTCGTGCAATCATCCAACTATTATTATACATTATAACAGCTATCTATCATGACATAATATACATATCCAGATTTTTAAAATAAAGTTTAAGAGATAAGTGAGTGACTGTATAGATTACACTATCTCTAATACGATTTTGAAACGCTCTCTGGACTTGCACGTAGGAATGGACATTTTCGTAGAATGCTTTTACACAACTGTTTACTGTTCACCACTCAAGCGTTCCATTAGAACATACTAGACGGTAATACGAATGGCGACAGTAAAATAACCTAAAACGTTGACGCATATCTAAAGAAGATCGAATTTCCTTCTGAGTGACCAATTATGAAGTTTGTAATACCCAATGATACCATTAAAATCCTAAAATGACATCCCTATATGCATATTTAGTAATGTCACAGTAAGTTCGAGATACAACTTTAGATCTACAAATAAAATGAAATTCAATTGGCCAAGTTATCAGTTTGACTCTTCTTCTTTAGAAATCAGCGACTAATTTTTCAGTAACTTTCTTTTGAATTCTGCTGTTTAATCAAACACTTTTAAAACCAACTGAATTTTTATTAACTTAAAATGAATACATCACCCCTATTGTATTAGCACAACACACAACTACTAAGTATATTCTAGTCTCCGCATCCTGTATATGACGAAATGATCCAATGCAAAATTCTGCAATTTCTAACGTCATTCCAACAAATGTCTCTACCATTACAGGTATCTTGAACTGATCATTTTCGTCCAATAGTCCCACTTCGTGCTGTTCACATTTAACAAACGGTTTCACATTATCTAGACGATAATGCATTGTTGTATAGAGATTCTCTAGGTTCTCTCTATCAAAACCACTTACTTCTATACATTTATCTACATGAGGATGTAGTATTGCTTCCCAGGATCTAATGAATTCCTCAGGTGCGAATGGTTCCTAAAAAATTGAATTCTTGTTTACTTAGGCACTAATAAAAAAACACAAATAGGATTCAAACCCATGACCTTCTGTTAACACAAAATTAGTGCTTTGAATCCCATGTGATTGAACCTTAACAATAAAAAACACACAAAAGGAATTTGGTTTTTACCTTTATGGACCCATACTTGATTTCTTCTTCAATGTATGCATGGCTGAAAGAAACAAGTAGCACACAGACAGTTATAGTGATGATACCCATATTTTAATCATCTTCGAAGGTGTTTGAGACGAGTTGCCAACAAATCATGCTGTAGCGTATTAAATAAAAATTCATATCTTAAGTACCTATTTGAGATAACGTAAAACAATTACACAATGCCAGAACTATCTGTTTAATTTAAAAGTTACAATTGGTGCAATTGATACATATTATATCTATATTTGGAGACTTATTATTAATGCAATAAGTAGGTATATAAATAAATTCTCATGGTTTAAGCTTATAATTGTACCGCGTGTCCCAAATTCGAAGCGTATGGTTGGGATCTCGAAAACAGTAAAAGACAGAGAAACGGTTAAATTATGCCAAAGTTGTGCATTTAAGGGAACAATAATTAGACGTGATCAGATTTCAAAGGTTTCTTTTGTTTTGAGATAATTGAAAGAAGCGATTTCTCTATTTAAAATAAATCAACAAACAGTTTACAGCTGTTCATTGTCATTTTTATTTTCTTCAATACCATGTCATCTACATATCCATCTGACGTTTCGGATTCCACATTCATCATAAACTTAATTTTTTAAATACTGACCTGGATTTTTTAACTTTACAAATCACTTATTTCATTGTGGTTACCATAACATACACTAAGTTAGGTTGGAGTATTTGTTTCGTACCCAAATAGTCATCATCAAGCTCCTAATGTAATTATAATTGTTTTAAATACGGCCCTGTATTTTTAAAGAATTTTTAAGATTTATATTGTGGTCGTGATCATAACATCTACAAGAAGGCAGTTGAGTATTCGTTTCATATAGAAAACGCAATAAGAACATAGGCATACGGAATAAAAAACAACGAAAACCGTTAAACACTAAAGGACATAAAGAATACGTAAAAACCTTTACAGCAACAATGAAAACTACTAAACACTAAAGGACATAATGAACACGTAAAAACCATTATAACAAGTGCCCAAAGATCCCGTTCTTGAATGTAGCATCTTACCCAATTTTTTAACTTATTGACAGTTCTTTCAAGATGTCTACGAGAAATGGCTCGTATCTCTCGTCCTAAATTATTTCTTAAATGTCTATATCTTGGGGTGTATGCGTATATAGACGATTCTTTTATATACCCCAAAGAAACTAATCCAGAGGATTCAAATTTGGACTTCTGGGAGCCATCTTACAAACTTCGAAACCCATCGATCTCTAAATTCGGTGTAAATATCATGTAACCTTTCTGACGTTATGAGGAGGAGCCCCATCCTGGTGCCTCCACATCTGAACAATTGAATTAAGTGGTTCATCTTCCAAAGCATTCAAAACATCATTTTGTACCAACTTTACGTATTTTTGATGGGTAAGACGACCATCCTAGATGAAAGGACCAATAATTTTATGCTGCCATGTCCTTACCCAGAGATTAAACGATTTCCTACCCTGAATTCGAACTTGTCGGTTTTCCCTTGGATTGTCTACTGATCAGTAGTATTCATTACATCTACTAAACATTGCATTAGTGGAAAAACTGCATTAATCAGTCCAAAGAACATTGTGTACAAAATTGTCGTCAATGGCCAGTCATTGATCCAATTACAAAAATTTTACCTTTTTAGCGTATGCCCTTGTCTCAGTTGCTGGCTAACATGTAATTTATATGGTTTCTATTTTGCTTATATCAATTTACCCTGTGGTACAGCTGTAACCCCTCTCGGTCTTATGAAGATTAACTCAAAACTTTTCAAAAATGATATTCGCTGCATCCTATGGTGTATTTACTTTTGTAACAAATTGTTTTCATGACAGTAGATACAATTAGCATTGCTCTCATAATCTTAATAGTGTTAATGCATATTGAAGATTATTGAAATTATACTTACAGCATTCAAAAGATTACTTTGTGTAGCAGCTGAAACTCGAGTGCCATATTTCTTTTTTGGGACATTAAATCATCCATGTTCAACTAAGCAATGTCTAATTTGGCGAAGTAACTTTTGTTAGGTTGTTCCCTTTCAGGGTAATCTATAATATATCTGCCGACAGTGATGGTTGCATTTCTATGACATGCGTAATATATTTTAACATATCTCTCTGTTCTAGACTAGAAAATGTCATTTTGTATTGTTATACTTCATTTAAATAGCACAGATAAGTAAGTACGTACTAAACGTTGGAAATTTCAAATACTATCATAAAAAACATTCCTAGGACACAAGCTCTGCTGTCACAACCACTGCGATCATATTAAAGAGATGCATATGTATCTTGTAATCTATTATTAATTAAAACTTTTATAATCAGTTCTAAATAACCACCTTCGATGTCGCATTTTTATTAGTTGACAGTTTTTCTTGTCTAATTGCTAGGAAACATATTTTCATTAAACAACACAAATGTACTCGGTAAAGTACAAACCTCTTGTGCGAATTATAAGTGATAATTTCATTTTTTGAATATTTGGCATGTTCTTATTGCGTTTTCTATACGAAACGAATATTCATTTTCTTTCCAGTAGGTGTCACAATGACAATCACAATAAAAATTTTCAAAAATTCTTTAAAAAAATACAGGGCCGTATTGAGAACAATTATAATTATGTTAGGAGCTTGATGATGACTGTTTGGGAACGAAACAAATACTCCAACCTAATTTAGTATATGTTATGGTAACCACAATGAAATAAGTGAGTTGTAAAGTTAAAAAAAATCCAGGTCCGTGTTTAAAAAAATTAAGTTGATGATGAATGTGGGAATCCGAAGCGTCAGATGGATATATAGATGACATGATACTAAAGACAATATAAAATAACAAGAAAACAGTGTAATTTGTTTTTTGATTTACTCTTAAATGGCTCTACAAAGAATAAAAACAAAAATCCGAGAAATCACCTGTATTTAATTATCTCAAGAACAAAAGAAAATATTTGAAATCTGATCGCGTCTAATTATTGTCCCCTTAAATGCGCAACTTTGCTACAATTTAACCGTTTCTGCATATCTTACCTTTTTCGAGATCCCAATGATACGCCTCGAATTTGGGACACACGGTACATACTAAACGGTTTGGTTTTTAAAGCCTTGTTTCTAATAAAGAAGGGACCACGTTTTAAGTTATTCCAATTTTCCAAACACATTTGAAAAATATGTGAAGCAGAAGAATGGTGCTCCTATAACAACTATGTGAATGTATTTGGAAACCTACAGTTGAATATTACTTTACTTTAATAACGAGACTTCTAATAGATTAAACATTGTTGAACCGACTTACAAATGACATTCCGTAGCACGAACCGAGACAAACAATGAAAAATGCCACAACCATAAAACAAAATTTAATCATATACTACAGGTGAAAGGTTATGGAAAACTTGATTTGAAAGTGGTTAAGGCGTTTTCCACGTGTCTAACCTACCACGTGACATAAAATTGGACGAAGTTAGTTAGCTCGACTAGTAGCTCAGTCAAGCGATCCTGAGACCGCAGAATACTCGGATAGCGTGGGTGCCTTGAAGCGTCGATAAAGAGTAAATAAGTGGTTAGGTTAGTTAGAAAGCAAGAACAAAATTGGAGACAGACAAGAAATAGGCGCCACAAGCTTTAAAGAAAGAAAAAATAAATGACTATTTCTAGAAAGAGAGACCCTGTAAAGCTTGGACCAGGGAAGCAACAAACAAACGAAAGTTCCTCAGTAAGCGGAATTTATTTATGAATTTCTCAACAATGGATAATATTTGTATATATTAATATATCTCATAATAACACGACTAAACAAACGATATAATTTACTCTTATATTTCTACAATGGGACGTTGATTACGTTTCCCTCAAAGAGTAGATAATTCATGCATGCACACAGAACATGCATTTATTTTCGCCAAAAACAAAGATAAGTATAGCCTTATCCTACTATCAAGATATGAAACAATAAAAATTCGTAATTAACATATATTTGCAAGATTAATAATGACGAGATTTTACTTGTAAAACATCAATTTATTAATTTATAAATAACCACAAAAGAACTTAATGCCCCTCTCTGGTACTTTGAAAGATCTTTCAGCGGGGAATTTGAAAGGAAGATTTCATATATATATAGTGATACAGATAAAGTTTTCGCATTATATGGGAAATTTTTTTATTAAGGACTTCAGGTGAAATTTGACTTTGACGTGAGTTGGTGCTTGGAACTTGACCCAAAAATACATAGAAAATTTGAACCTGTTGCTCTTGGGTATCGGTCAAATTTGACATTCAAATAAATAAATGGCCAAAAAATGCGTTTCTTGGCAGAATTTTGAAAAACATTCTTTGGAAAAGTTATTTCTTTTTTTAGTCTAAGTAGGTATACCAATTTTCAGATACCTAGATTAAATTTGATTTTTTTGCAATTTTTGACCAATAGCAGCCTCTTGTCAAAATAAGAGCAAAAAACGGATGGTAGTCCATTTGTTAATGAAATATTTAGCTGATGGTAATAAATTCATTTAAATAATTTATCGATCCAATTATTAGTTTTTAAGGAAAAATAATTTTTAATATTCACAAAGTTTGAATAATTGCCCCATTTTCTCCAAATCACATCATCCCTATATTATTTTAAATTCTAAATATTTTCAGATGCTTTAAAATAATCTCCACTATGATAGTTAATTATTTAAATCCACTCTTTTAATGCAAAACGTTGAATTTGGCCAGAAATCGTAAAGGGAAACGTTTAGAAAATTAACTATCATAGCGGGGCCTATTTTAAAGCATGACTAAGTTTTCAGAATGTGTTTATAATTTATAATAATATAGGACTGGTGTAACTTGGAAAAAATGGGAAAGTTATACAAATGTATCACTGAAGTAAATTTTTTTACAACCAAATTTTAATTTTCCTTAAAAAGTAATAATTTGGACGATAGATTTAAATGAATTTATTACCATCAGCTAAATATTACATTAATAAATGGACTAGCATTCGTTTTTTTTTGCTCTTATTTGGACAAGATTGGTCAAAAACTGCCAAAAAGTCAAATTTAACCTAGATGTCTGAAACAACCTTTTCAAATAAAGTTCTTCAAAATTCTGCAAAATTCATTTCTTTGCCATTTATTTTTAAATGTCAAATTTTACCGATACCAAGAGCAATAGGTTGAAATTTTGTATGTAATTTTGGATCAAATTCCATGCACCAACTGACGTCAGTCAAATTTCAATATTATTACGTATATATATATATATATATATATATATATATATATATATATATATATATACTAAAAATTATTAGGGATGCAGCCTATATTAATGAGTGACAAATTAAACTCTTTTCACTTTATTTTGAGAGCTTTCGAAATTTATTAATTTCTTCATCAGTCAATCTAAAAGATATGTTACAAGTCACAAGATTACTAAATACAAAATTACTAAAATTACTTACAATGATTTGAGATTATTATAGAAAATTAAACATCTATATAAAGAAAATAGAAACTGTTAAATTAAGTACTAATAATATAATTATTTTAGCTTGGTCAATAAATTAATAAATGTATTATTAAGCAGTTTGATTATATTGTCAAATTTTGAAAGTTGATAATAAACAATATTCAAAGATATCTTTTAATTTAGTTTATTAAATTTATATTTTTGAAATTTGTAATCAAGATGTAAGATGTTTGAATAAATGACATTTAAATTTTGAATATCAGACCTAGAATTCATTGCTAAAGGTTCACTACGTATATGCGTCATCTCAAGAAAAAGTCTTTTAAAAGAGTTAGTTTCAATTTCCAAAACTTTTGTGTTGTCATAATCAGGGTGGTGTCCCTTATTAAGGACGTGATTTGCTAAAGCACATGTATTTTTATTATTACGAATATCACATTTGTGTGAAATAATTCTAGCTTTAAGAGGTCTTGAAGTAGTACCTATATATTAATACATCCAATACTATAAACAACATTAGTTTTATCCTGTAATTTAGTTTTATCTTTAACGGAAGTAAATAAGTTAAAGATAAAACTAAATTACAGGATAAAACTAATGTTGTTTATAGTATTGGATGTATTAATTGTGATGAGAAAAGTTGAAAAACTTTGTTAATTCAAATGTGACACCCTGTATATTATTGGATGAATAGATGCAGCATTTAGTTATGCATCGTTTGGCTGTAATTTTCTTGTTAATTAATATTTTCTACTTTAATGTGATTTTTGACAGAAACTGAAATGTTTTTCAAAAATAAAATGAACTTAATTCAAACTACACAAATTCTATTTTATTAAAGCAATGAAATAAAACAAGAAGATAACAAAATTGAGAGCATAATAACAAATGAAAAACATAAAACAATTATTTGAACATAACTAGAAGAAAAGTGATAAAAAAGATAAAATGAATCATTACAAATGTTCCACATGATCGCCAATGTGATTTAAGCATTTCATAACTCGTATAACTCCGTATTTTTCATAAAAGCCGATAAAATTCCAAATCTGCAATCTAGTGAGCCTTGATTTTGACACGCATTAAAACATTGTTATTGATTTAATGTCAAATTAGTACAATTTAAGTGATTTTGGAATTTTTTTTTAAGTGCTGTTTATAATGGAATGTATTCAAGAATATTCTAACAATGATTTATTAAATTTGTTTTACACGCATGGTGAATGTGGACGAATTGTTAGGCGAACATGCAGGTTGTTTAACGAACGGTATCCACACCTACCATTAATGACACCTGGAAAATTTGCAAGAATTGAAGCTCGATTTATTGCAACTGGAAGTATAAGGGCAACTTGAACGCATTTAAAGCCAGTAATAGATAATGAAGTTAACGAGGTGAACGTGTTAGCTTATTTTCACGCTTATCCACGAGCTTCAATTACAGCAGCTGCACTGGATTTGGATATTTCACAAACATCAATCCACAGAATATTAAAGAAGTATAAAATGCATCCTTTTTCGGTAATAACTGTGCAAGGATTACATCTTGGTGATCAGGCACCACGAGTTAACTTTTGTGAATTTATTCTTGTAAAAATGACCGAATATCCGAGATTTCTTCACAACATTATTTGGATCGATGAATCAAAATTCAGTAGAGAATGAATTTTCAATCGCCGAAATAATCACTACTGGGCACAAGATAATCCTCATGTAACAAGAGAACGTAATCACCAGTTCCAACTTAGTTTTAACGTTTTTTGTTTAGTTATGGATAATAGAGTGGCATGAAAATTTGAATGGGGCGAGATATCTGGAAATTCTCCGTGGATTTGTTATGGATTTTCTAAATACTCTACCTGCATATGACAGGGCAAACAGTTGGTATCAGCTGGATGGTGCTCGCGCATTTTCCACTACAACCGTACACCAACAGTTGACATTGATGTTTGAAGATCGGTGGATTGGCCCACAAGGACCTTGGAACTGGCCACCGAGATCACCCGATTTGACGCCTCTGGACTTTTACCTCTGGGGTCGTATAAAAGAATTAGTGTACTCTAGGCCAGTTCAAACTAGAGAGGAATTGCTAAATCGTGTTCACAATGCATTCAATAGTATGTGTCCACACGAAATTCGGCGATCTATTTCGCAAGGAGTATATGATAGAGTTATAAAATGCTTAAATCAAATTTGTAATGATTCATTTTATCTTTTTTATCACTTCTCTTCTAGTTACGTTCAAATAACTGTTTTATGTTTTTCATTTGCTATTATGCTCTCAATTTTGTTATCTTCTTGTTTTATTTCATTGTTTTAATAAAATAGAATTTGTGTAGTTTGAATTAAGTTCATTTTATTTTTGAAAAACATTTCAGTTTCTGTCAAAAATCACATTAAAGTAGAAAATACTAATTAACAAGAAAATTGTCGATAATAGGTATAGGTAATGTTACAGCCAAACGATGCATAACTAAATGCTGCATCTATTCATCCAATAATATACAGGGTGTCACATTTGAATTAACAAAGTTTTTCAACTTTGAAAATTTTGAACACCATGTATGCAATAAATCAATTGTCAATGAGTATTTCAAAAGTATAGTTCTTAGTGTTGAAATTAAGGTTACATCTTTCAAAATTTTTGAAAAAATCAAGATATCTAAGAAACAGTTGAAAAAAGGTATAGGACACCCTTATAAGACATCCTAAAATTTTGTCAAAAATCCAAAAATAAAATAATATACGGGGTGTTTTAAAAATTTGAAATAAGGAAGTTAGTGGCGACTTCCGGTATAACCGGAAGTAACATGACCTTGAAAATATTTTAGAATGAAAGAGAATCTTAAATTCAGATTTCTAAATTGTTTCTAACCACATAAACTTCTAACGAACGCTTACTCGTGAAAACCCTGTATATATATATATATATATATATATATATATATATATATATATATATATATATATATAATGGCAATTTATTCATATAACGTTGTTTTACCTCTATGGATCGAAGACAAGCTCTATGTGATGATTTAACACGATCTGGTTAAATTATAATTCTTTAAAGAAAACAGCATTGAATAATCGGATAGTAATCCTCAACGAGAGATTGAATTACAATGGGGTTGAAAGAAGCAGAGCAAACTTACCACTGTTTGAGCAAGTAACATTTTTTTTACATCCGCAACAATAGCGATTATATTAATTAACAAAGTAAATAAATATTTTCTATGAAAAATTCTTATGTAAAAGGGTGCTGTACACCGAAGAAACAGCAACAAGAGAAATTTTTCTAAAATGTATTCACGTCGCACAAAATGGCCGTTTTAGAAAGACTACACCTTAGGAAAAAGGTAGTCAACGGAAGTTTCTTATCAAATTTGGTTGTAATCAAAATTGTTACCCATATGTATTTCAATAAAGAACTTTTAATATGTAAATTATTTCATGGTACCACCATCTAGTGGTGATTCAGTAAAGTAACAGAAAAATATATGAATTTGGAGCTAATCAGAAGCCACGTACATCGCATAGATGGCACTAATAGGTTTATTTAGAACTTTTATGAAATAGAAAAGGTAAATACCAAAAAAGATATAATTTAATCACTTATGATTTATAACGTAAATGGTAAAGGCAGTAAATACAGAAAATTTAGATCATTATGGTAGAGAAATAAGTAACGAGTAAACATTAAATAACAATCTTAAATATTCAATTCACAGATGCCTTTTTAGTTTTGTTTTGCAAACAGTAATCAGAGAAAATTTTAAAGTCGATACGATAAGATGCAATATCTATTTTTGCACGTTACACGTTTAAAGTTAAAGAGTTCGACGTACCAGTTAATGATCTAGTAAACAATTATAATTCAAACAAAAAAATTTCATTGTTCATTTTGAATTTTATCTATGTTTGGTGAATAATTGCATGTGTGCTAATTAAACACATTTAATTAGTGAAGCGTTTACTTCAATGTGTGTCCAAGGTGGTGTATTTATTGCGTTTTAAATAGATTATATACAGCCACAGATCAACTTTTCGTTTTGAACGAGCATTTACTATGAAAGATCTACGGTCGTCGCAAAAAGTATATATACTCCAGTTTGAGCTGAATAAAAAAATAATCACAGGACCGATTCGAATGGGCTTGGTGTCAAATTGAAACGTTTATTTGTACGTTGTTTAGATTTAACAACTTTTTTTAAAATGCACCTTAGGAACCATTTCTAACGCCGAACGATGCAAGGTGCTCATTTTTTGGGGTTGGGGCGCCATAGCTAAGTTTAGAGGTATATAAAAATAAAAAAATTGGCTCAAATGGTACGAAATTTTAGAATGTTATAAACACCAATCGGCCTGTGGCCTCTTCTGAAGCTAAGCTAAGTAACTACTCAGATAGTATTTTCACTAATTTGACGTAACAAGTTAATGAATCACTGTGATGATACAGTGTACCGTACTTTCAAATTTTTGTAATTGTGATTAGGAACTTATTGGCAAAGAAAATTATAAAATCAGGAATACATGCATACACACGCGCCTGGGTGTAAGGAGTAACATTCTAACAGACTGAGAACACTGGCACAGCCACAGGCTCACTCATCCTTGCCGAAACGGTGATGCAAACACTGCAGCCAATCAAAAATTGTTTTCCAACAACAAGACAAAATTTTAGTTTTTAAACGAGTCTCATTTTCTTATTGATATTACAACGAAGACGTTCGTGTAATCCTAATGCTCCTACGACCTGAGAATGCAATGTTCTACAAAATCGTCTCTAGCGTCTACAAAAATTAAATTTTGATAATAAAATTTTGAAAAAGGCTGAATTTACAACGTACTAAGCTTTCGTATCATCTGAAGTAGTATTTTTGTTTTTATGTACCTTTAAATTTTCCTATGGCGCCGCAACCCTCAAGAAACTGGCACTTTGCATGATTCGACCGTAGAAATGTTCCTGAAAGTGCATTAAAAAAAAAATCAGCGCCGACAGTAAGTATCGGATTACCAAGACTTACATTTAGTTTCCATATAAACTACTTATATGGCAACTGCAGTAAAACCGATTTTGATAATACAAATATAATTAAATATTCGATATACGACTTTACACAACATGGGCCTGGGAGGCCCGTTCCTTTTGTTGATATAAATATAAGCAATATTCGAATTATATTGCAGTAAATTGTACATAATAGTTATAATAATAGATATTTATGTATTAAGGGCATAATCTACAATTATGCCCGTGGTACATACAATGTTTTATTTTATTTTGCACCATGAAACTGGAACAAAATATTAAAAAGATTCAGTATTTTCGGCAAGTTTTTAAATGCAAATGCAGTGAAATAAAGTCGACAGTAGGCTAATTTGTTGTTACTAAGATACTGTAATATTGCTATTAAATATCATGTCATGTGTTTGCTGTCAATCATGCTGCTTAGCATCAATAACATTTCCGTGCTATAAAGACCACATTACGCCCGCATTTGGAGGCGTATAAAGAACATTATGGTGGTAAAATAAAATAAAGTTATTTATTGAACTATATGTTTACAAAAATATAAAATAAACGAGAAAAATCTTAAATCTACGAAAAAATTAATTTTGTTGGTAACAGTTGGTGCCATACTCTAACACAGTGTTCATTACAAATGTTGTTTTTGCATGTGTCACAAATTAATTTGCTTTTACGATCAATACTGGTTGGGCATAGTGAACATCTTTTACTCTTGAACTCAGTCACTTGTTGAACTCGCGACGGTCCAGGAATGTCAATAAAATGCTTCATTGCTTCTAAAACACTTTTTCGTAGTTTGGGATTTGTAGACCTCCTCTGCATATATGGCAACACCAGGTCCTTGGCCAAATCTTTCAGAAGTACTCCCCGTTTGTGACTCATCCCTTGGTTGTAGTTGGGATGTTCTTTGGAAAAAACTATATATGCGTTGAGAGCTGATATATCGACGATGTTGAAAAAAAATGATAATGGCCAACGTTTAGTTTGTCTCTTGCAAGTATATGTTGTTACCATCTGATCCATGACATCTATTCCACCTTTCGTGTGATTATAATATAAAATTATCTCTGGTTTCTTCTTGCAACTGTCGCTGACAGAGGTATCGTGATGCACGCTACTTAGTAAAAGTACGCATTTATTTTTCTTAGGCACGTACCTTACCATAGTAACATTGTTTCTAAAACAAAACTTTGAAGAACATACTGGTAAAATTCTTGGAAATAGCAAATAAGCGTTCCCATTACCGAATTCTAACAATAGAATCAGTTCGTGGAAACAAGAGGATTGTTGTCTATGCTAAACGTACATCATGGTTGCTGTTTGGCTAAATATTACGTTTACAGTATCCGGTAATGTGGATGGAAATTTTTAAGGTCGCCAAACAATTTAAATTTCAAGACCATATGTGTTAACCTACAGGCTATCCAGATATTACCCGACCTCATCCGATCTGTATGTCTGTGTGACTGTGTGTCTGGGTGTCTGGGTGTCTGGGTGTCTAGGTGTCTGTGTGTCTTTGAGTCTGTGGGTCTGTGTGCCTGTGCGTCTGTGTCTGTGTATATGTGTGCCTGTGTATATGCGTGTCTGTGTGTCTGTATGGCTGTGTGTCTGTGCGTCTCTGTATCTGTGTGTCTGTGTGTCTGTGTGTCTGTGTGTCTGTGTGTCTGTGTCTGTGTGTCTGTGTGTCTATGTGTCTGTTTGTCTGTGTGTCTGTGTGTCTGTGTGTCTGTGTGTCTATGTGTCTGTGTGTCTGAGTGTCTGTGTGTCTGTGTGCGAGTGTGTGAGTGTGTGTGTGTGTGAGTGTGTGAGTGTGTGAGTGTATGAGTGTGTGAGCGTGAGTGTGTGAGTGTGTGAGTGTGTGTAGTGTGTGTGTGTGTGAGTGTGTGAGGTGCGTGAGTGTGAGGTGTGAGTGTGTGAGTGTGTGAGTTTGTGTGTGTGTGTGTGTGTAGTGTGTGTGTGAGTGTGTGAGTGTGTGGTGTGAGTGTGAGTGTGTGTGTGTGTGGATGTGTGTGAGTGTGTTAGTGTGTGAGTGTGTGAGTGTGTGAGTTGTGAGTGTGTGAGTGTGTGAGTGTGTGAGTGTGTGTGAGTGTGTGAGTGTGTGGTGTGTGAGTGAGTGTGAGTGTGTGAGTGTGAATTTGTAAGTGTGTGAGTGTTTGAGTGTGTGAGTATGTGTGTGTGAGTGTGTGTGTGTGTGAGGTGTGAGTGTGTGTGGGTGAGTGTGTGTGTGAGTGTGTGAGTGTGTGTGTGTGTGTGTGTGTGAGTGAGAGTGTGAGTGTGTGTGTGTGAGTGTGTGAGAGTGTGAGTGTGTGAGTGTGTGAGTGTGTGAGTGTGTGAGTGTGTGAGTGTGTGAGTGTGTGAGTGTGTGAGTGTGTGAGTGTGTGAGTGTGTGAGTGTGAGGTGTGTGAGTGTGTGGTGTGACCGTGTGAGTGTGTGAGTGTGAGTGTGTGTGTGTGTGAGTGTGTGAGTGTGAGTGTGTGAGTGTGTGAGTGTGTGAGTGTGTGAGTGTGTGAGTGTGTGGTGTGAGTGTGTGAGTGTGTGAGTGTGTGAGTGTTAGTGTGTGAGTGTGTGAGTGTGTGAGTGTGTGAGTGTTTGAGTGTTTGAGTGTGTGAGTGTGTGAGTGTGTGAGTGTGTGAGTGTGTGAGTGTGTGAGTGTGTGAGTGTGTGTGTGTGTGTGTGAGTGTGTGAGTGTGTGAGTGTGTGATGTGTGTGAGTGTGTGATTGTGGAGTGTGTGTGAGTGTGAGTGTGTGTGTGTGAGGTGTGTGTGTGTGAGTGTGTGTGTGAGTGTGTGATTGTGTGAGTGAGTGAGTCTGAGTGTGTGAGTGTGAGTGAGTGTGTATAAGTGTATGAATGCGTGAGTGTGTGAGTGTGTGAGTGTGTGAGTGTGTGAGTGTGTGAGTGTGTGAGTGTGTGAGTGTGTGTGTGTGTGTGGAGTGTGTGAGGGTGTGTGTGTGTGTGTGAGTGTGGTGAGTGTGTGTGTGTGTGTGAGTGTGAGTGTGTGAGTGTGTGAGTGTGTGAGTGTGTGAGTGTGAGTGTGTGAGTGTGTGAGTGTGGGTGTGATGTGTGAGTGTGTGAGTGTGTGAGTGTGAGGTGAGCGTGTGAGTGGTGAGTGTGTGATGTGTGAGTGAGTGTGTGTGAGTGTGTGAGTGTGTGTGTGTGTGTGGTGTGAGGTGTGAGTGTGAGTGTGTGAGTGTGTGATGTGTGTGTGAGTGAGTGAGTGTGTGAGTGTGTGTGTGAGTGTGTGAGTGAGTGTGTGAGTGTGATTGTGTGTGAGTGTGTGAGTGTGAGTGATGTGAGTGTTGTGAGTGTGTGAGTGTGTGGTGTGAGTGTGTGAGAGTGTGAGTGTGTGAGTGTGTGAGTGTGTGAGTGTGAGGTGGTGAGTGTGAGTGTGTGAGTGTGTGAGTGTGTGAGTGTGTGAGTGTTGAGTGTGTGGTGTGTGTGTGTAGTGTGTGAGTGTGTTGTGTGGTTGTGTGATGTTGTGTGTGTGTGTTGGTGTTGGTGTTGGGTATGTGTTGGTGTTGAGTGTTTGAGTGTGTGGAGTGTGTGGGTGTGTGAGTTGTAGTGTGTGATTGGAGTGTGTGTGTGTCGTGTAGTGGTGTGAGTGTGTGGTGTGTGTAGTGTGTGAGGTGGTGTGGTGTGTGAGTGTGTGAGTGTGTGAGTGTGTGAGTGTGTGAGTGTGAGGTGGGTGTGGTTGGTGTTTGAGTGTGTGTGTGTGTGAGTGTGGAGTGTGTGTGTGTGAGTGTGTGAGGTGTGAGTGTGTGAGTGTGTGAGTGTTGAGTGTGTGAGTTGTGAGTGTGTGGGTGAGTGTGTGAGTGTGTGAGTGTGTAGTGTGTGAGTGTGTGAGTGTGATGTGAGTGTGTGAGTGTGAGTGAGGTGTGGAGTGTGTGAGGTGTGTGAGTGTGTGAGTGTAGTGAGTGAGGTGAGTGTGTGAGTGTGAGGTGTGAGTGTGTGAGTGTGAGGTGAGTGTGTGTAGTGTGTGAGTGGTGGTGTGTGAGGTGTGTGAGGTGTGAGTGTGTGAGTGTGTGAGGTGTGAGTGTGTGAGGTGTGAGTGTGTAGTGGAGTGTGTGAGTGTGTGAGTGCGTGAGTGTGTGAGTGTGGTGAGTGGTGTGAGTGTGTGAGTGTGTGATGTGAGTGGTGTGTGAGTGGTGTGAGTGTGTGAGGTGTGGTATGTGTGAGTGTGTGTAGTGTGGTGTGGTGAGTGAGTGATGTGTAGTGTGTGAGTGTGTGAGTGTGAGTGTGTGTGAGTATGAGTGTGTGTAAGTGTGGAGTGTGAGAGAGTGTGAGTGTGTGAGTGTGCGTGTGTGTGAGTGTGAGTGTGAGTGTGTGAGTGTGATGTGTGTGTGTGAGTGTGTGAGTGTGAGTGTGTGAGTGTGTGAGTGTGTGAGTGTGTGAGTGTGTGAGTGTGTGAGAGTGTGAGTGTGTGAGTGTGTGAGTGTGTGAGTGTGTGAGTGTGTGAGTGTGTGAGGTGTGAGTGTGTGGAGTGTGTGGAGGTGTAGTGTGTGAGTGTGTGAGTGTGAGTGTGAGTGTGTGAGGTGTGTGAGTGTGTGTGTGTGTGCAGTGTGAGTGTGTGAGTGTGTGAGTGTGTGGAGTGTGTGAGTGTGAGTGTTGGAGTGTGTGAGGTGTGTGAGTGTGTGATGTGAGTGTGAGGTGTGGAGTGTGTGAGTGTGATGTGTGAGTGTGTGTGTGTGTGTGGAGTGAGTGTGAGTGTGTGATGGAGTGTGAGTGTGTGGTGAGTGTGTGTGATGTGTGATGTGGAGTGTGTGTGAGTGTGTGAGTGTGGTGTGTGAGTGTGTGAGTTCTTGAGTGTGTGAGTGTGTGAGTGTGTGAGTGTGTGTGTGTGTGTGTGTGTGTGTGTGTGTGAGTGTGTGAGTGTGTGAGTGTGTGGAGTGTGAGTGTGAGAGTGTGAGTGTGTGAGTGTGTGAGGGTGTGAGTGTGTGAGTGTGTGAGTGTGTGAGTGTGTGAGTGTGTGTGTGTGTGTGTGAGTGTGGTGTGTGAGTGTGTGAGTGTGTGAGTGTGTGAGTGTGTGAATGTGTGAGTATGTGAGTGTGTGAGTGTGAGAGTATGTGAATGTGTGGGTGTGTGTGTGAGTGAGTGTGTGTGTGTGCGTATGTGAGTGTTTATGTGTGTGAGTGTGTGAATTTGTGAATGTGTGAGTGTGTGAGTGTGTGTGTGTGTGTGTGTGAGTGTGTGAGTGTGTGAGTGTGTGAGTGTGTGAGTGTGTGAGTGTGTGAGTGTGTGTGTGTGTGTGTGTGTGTGTGAGTGTGTGAGGTGTGAGTGTGGAGTGTGTGAGTGTGTGAGTGTGTGAGGTGTGAGTGTGTGAGTGTGTGAGTGTGTGTGTGTGTGTGAGTGTGTGAGTGTGTGAGTGTGTGAGTGTGTGTGTGAGTGTGAGTGTGTGAGTGTGTGTGAGTGTGTGTGTGTAGTGTGTGTGAGTGTGTGAGTGTGTGAGTGTGTGAGTGTGTGAGTGTGTGAGTGTGTGAGTGTGTGAGTGTGAGTGTGTGAGTGTGAGAGTGTGAGTGAGAGAGTGTGGAGTGTGTGAGTGTGAGTGTGTGAGTGTGTGAGTGTGTGAGTGTGTGAGTGTGTGAGTGTGTGAGTGTGTGAGTGTGTAGTGTGTGAGTGTGTGAGTGTGTGAGTGTGTGAGTGTGAGTGTGTGTGTGAGTGTGTGAGTGTGTGAGGTGTGTGAGTGTGTGAGTGTGTGAGTGTGTGAGTGTGTGAGTGTGTGAGTGTGTGGGTGTGTGTGTGTGTGTGTGTGTGTGGGTGCGGTCGACCCTCACAAGTCACCGAAGTATTGACTGCGCAAGAAATCCTGCTCACTGCTATAGAACGTTATCACTCCATTACTTGTCAATATTCGTTGAGCCACAAGCAACCATTTCAAAGGAAGTATAAAAGAGCAGAGTAACGTAAGTTCATTTTATTTCTTTGAATTCCTTATTTGTTCTACAGAGTAACGCCGCCGGACGAAATCAATATATATTCGTTTATTGTATTATCTTATGCTTTATTTGTACATACAATATTTAATACAAGAAATTTTGTTATCGTTGCATCTCTTTAGTTCCTAAAAATAAAAACACGTCGAAAGTATTAATATAACAATTATTTTACAGTCCACATTTTGCACGCTTCGTTT
>JARFJB010001003.1:30000-82279 GCA_036346205.1 Vesta saturnalis | reverse complement strand
TTAAAAAAAAAAAACTTGTGTAAACGTTAGGGTTTATACCTATATACACACACTTATATATATATATATATATATATATATATATATATATATATATATATATATATATATATATATATATATATATATATATATATATACATAACTCTTCTTGTATTTATAAAACATTAATTAAAATATAATAATAAATATGTAAATAATATGTACATTTATCGCTATCAGGTGTTTATTTATATGTTTTCTTTGTTTTAAATATTTTACTATACATTTTAATATTACATTATTATGAATTAGTTCATCTTTTTATTGTCTATTATCTAAAAATTTTTTGACAAAAATTACGTAGCGATCGGCAAAGGGAGAACTTTTCTTCCAACAAACGTGACTATTAATCAAAAATGAATCGAACCAACCTGAAATAAACTTGTAGTGTGCGTACGGCACCAATTTGTCATGATTTTCCAAAAAACATCCATTGCACATTCAACGGCAATCTGACTCATTGAAAATATATTTAAATTTGCATCACTTTTGTCATAATTAAGGTAATTGACGTTCGAAAATAAAATGTAGTGTAAAATGAAGGCAAAATAAAGTACTTGCTCGCGAAATTTTTAAATTTTCCAAGTTTGTACCGTCTTTTAATATAAACGGGTAAGTCTTTGACCGGATAATGAAAATTAATGAAAGTAATTAATCTAAACAAATAATTATGATAATTATTTTCAAGTCTTAAATATCAAATAAATACTTAAAATATTTTGAAAGATTTATAATGAACGATATGAGAATTGGCAAAGGTAGATAAACCTATTTACCTCGGAATATATCTGCTGTAGTAGCAGATATATTGGCAGATATAGTAGTAGCTTCCTGGCGAGTGTTTAATCTCTGTGGATTGAACAATTAATAATAAAGAAAGACGAGTAAGTACCTAAATATTATTCTGTTTTTCACAATATGTAATCCGATGTTTAACAATTAATTACTTAACACTCTTTATATATTTGGGTAATTAAATTATTAACGTAACGTAGGGATTAATTACTACTGGAAGTCAAAATCAAAAGAAATTAATGTTTTCTTATTCTTATAAGTTTTAAGAATTTACGTTAACGACTAAGTAGCTGACATCTAGACATACGAAGAAATATATATATTCGTTTTAAATGAAACTTGGCAGGGTTGTTACTCTAACCAAACGTCATTTTAGGAATTTTGACAAGCATTTCCGACTTCCGTTTTCACCGGAAATGACCTTAACTTTTGATTTTAAATGACACCCCTGTATATTTTAGTTTTCGGATTCTGGATGTCATTTTACAGCCGATTGCGTAATATTTAAATCGATTTTAAATTCCAAATGAATAATTTTAATTTAATTTTTAAGTTTAAAATTATTAGATTATATGTTAATAAACAACAACCTTTATTGTTTACCTGTCAAACTTACCACAGTGTTTCCATGGCAACCTAGCCACCTATTGATTTTCATGGCAACTCTGATGTCGCTTGACATACGAAAGTGCTATTTTATTTAATGAGTAAGACGTAAATATAAAAATAGATGAATGTTTTAAATCGAAAATGGGTAAATTAATCATTTTTCAAAACGTGTTATACGTCATTAAATTCGTTTTAAAATACTGCATTTAGTAGTTTTATGAAAGCTGGTATGCTTCCATTCAATTCATTTTGAGCTACGGCAAAATAAAGTTTATGAACGTTCTAGTAAAAAAGTTAACAAAGATAAAAGTGAGTTTGCATTTTTCTGGAAGTGAGTTAAGTATGTAGAATGATTATTAAGATGGTCAATGGCACTCTGGATGAGAAAATAAAATTCAATTTTAAAATTACAGTTTGGAAAAATCGATTTAGAATATTATGCAATCGGCCGTAAATGACCTCCAGTAATCCGAAAAACAAAAAGTATACAGGGGTGTCATAAAAATACAAAGTTAAGTGTTCATTTCCGGATGATAACCGGATGCCGGAAATGACGTGCGTGCGTGCGTGCGGGCGTGCGTGCGTGCGAATGCGTGCGTGCGTGCGAAATGCGTGCGTGCGAAAATGCGTGCGTGGTGCGTGCGATGCGTGCCGTGCATGCGTGCGATGCGTGACAGTGCGTGCAGTGTGTGTGTGTAGTAGTAGTGTAGTGTCTGTGTCTGGTGTACTGTGATGTCTGTGAATGTCTGTGTGTCTGTGCGTGTCTGTGTGTCGTGTCTGTGTGTCGTGCTGTGTGTCTGTGTGTCTGTGTGTCTGTGTGTCTGTGTGTCTGTGTGTCTGTGTGTCTGTGTCGTGCTGTGTCGTGTGTCTGTGTCGTGTGTGTGTCCGTGTCCGTGTGTCCGTGTGTCCGTGTGTCCGTGTGTCCGTGTGTCCGTGTGTCCGTGTGTCCGTGTGTCCGTGTGTCCGTGTGTCCGTGTGTCCGTGTGCCGTGTTCCGTGTTCCGTGTGTCCGTGTGTCCGTGTGTCCGTGTGTCCGTGTGTCCGTGTGTCCGTGTGTCCGTGTGTCCGTGTGTCCGTGTGTCCGTGTGTCCGTGTGTCCGTGTGTCCGTGTGTCCGTGTGTCCTGTGTCCGTGTCCGTGTGTCCGTGTCCGTGTGTCCGTGTGTCCGTGTGTCCGTGTGTCCGTGTCCGTGTCCGTGTGTCCGTGTGTCCGTGTGTCCGTTTGTGTCCGTGTGTCCGTGTGTCCGTGTGTCCGTGTGTCCGTGTGTCCGTGTGTCCGTGTGTCCGTGTGTCCGTGTGTCTGTGTGTCCGTGTGTCCGTGTGTCCGTGTGTCCGTGTGTCCGTGTGTCCGTGTGTCCTGTGTCCGTGTGTCCGTGTGTCAGTGTGTCCGTGTGTCGTGTCCGTGTGTCCGTGTGTCCGTGCGTGTGCGTCGTGCTGTCCGTGGTCCGTGTGTCCGTGCGTCCGTGCGTCCGTGGTCCGTGTCGTCCGTGCGTCCGTGCGTCGTGCGTGTCGTCCGTGCGTCCGTGCGTCTGTGCGTCCGTGCGTCCGTGCGTCCGTGGTCCGTGCGTCCGTGCGTCCGTGCGTCCGTGCGTCCGTGCGTCCGTGGTCCGTGCGTCCGTGCGTCCGTGCGTCCGTGCGTCCGTGCGTCCGTGCGTCCGTGCGTCCGTGCGTCCGTGCGTCCGTGCGTCCGTGCGTCCGTGCGTCCGTGCGTCCGTGCGTCCGTGCGTCCGTGCGTCCGTGCGTCCGTGCGTCCGTGCGTCCGTGCGTCCGTGCGTCCGAGCGTCCGTGCGTCCGTGCGTCCGTGCGTCCGTGCGTCGTGGTCGTGCGTCCGTGCGTCCGTGCGTCCGTGCGTCCGTGCGTCCGTGCGTCCGTGCGTCCGTGCGTCCGTGCGTCCGTGCGTCCGTGCGTCCGTGCGTCCGTGCGTCCGTGCGTCCGTGCGTCCGTGCGTCCGTGCGTCCGTGCGTCCGTGCGTCCGTGCGTCCGTGCGTCCGTGAGTCCGTGCGTCCGTGTGCCGTGCGTCCGTGCGTCCGTGCGTCCGTGCGTCCGTGCGTCGTGCGTCGTGGTCTGTGCGTCTGTGCGTCTGTGCGTCTGTGCGTCTGTGCGTCTGTGCGTCTGTGCGTCTGTGCGTCTGTGCGTCTGTGCGTCTGTGCGTCTGTGCGTCTGTGCGTCTGTGGTCTGTGTCGTCGTGTGTCTGTGCTGTCTGTGGTCTGTGGTCTGTGTCTGTGTGTCTGTGTGTCTGTGGTCTGTGGTCTGTGTCTGTGTCTGTGGTCTGTGTGTCTGTGTGTCTGTGTGTCTGTGTGTCTGTGTGTCTGTGTGCTGTGTGTCTGTGTGTCTGTGTGTCTGTGTGTCTGTGTGTCTGTGTGTCTGTGTGTCTGTGTGTCTGTGTGCTGTGTGCTGTGTGTCTGTGTGTCTGTGTCTGTGTGTCTGTGTGTCTGTGTGTCTGTGTGTCTGTGTGTCTGTGTGTGTGTGTGTTCTGTGTGTCTGTGTGCCTGTGTGTCTGTGTGTCTGTGTGTCTGTGTGTCTGTGTGTCTGTGTGTCTGTGTGTCTGTGTGTCTGTGTGTCTGTGTGTCTGTGTGTCTGTGTGTCTGTGTGTCTGTGTGTCTGTGTGTGTGTGTGTGTGTGTGTGTGTCTGTGTGTGTGTGTGTGTGTGTGTGTCTGTGTGTCTGTGTGTCTGTGTGTCTGTGTCTTGTGTGTCGTGTGTGTGTGTCGTGTGCGTGTGCGTGTGCGTGTGCTGTGTGTGTGCGTGTGCTGTGTGTCGTGTGCGTGTGCGTGTGCGTGTGCGTGTGTCGTGTGCGTGTGCGTGTGCGTGTGCGTGTGCGTGTGCGTGTGCGTGTGCGTGTGCGTGTGCGT
Source organism: Vesta saturnalis (assembly GCA_036346205.1). Taxonomy (NCBI): domain Eukaryota; kingdom Metazoa; phylum Arthropoda; class Insecta; order Coleoptera; family Lampyridae; genus Vesta; species Vesta saturnalis. Next base: position 77,986 of record JARFJB010001003.1, on the reverse strand, counting down.
GTGCGTGTGCGTGTGCGTGTGCGTGTGCGTGTGCGTGTGCGTGTGCGTGTGCGTGTGCGTGTGCGTGTGCGTGTGGTGTGCGAGTGGTGCGCGTGCGGTGCGCGTGCGTGCGCGTGCGCGTGCGCGTGCGCTGCTGCGGCGAGCGTGCGCAGCGTGTGCGAGCGGTGTGCGAGCGTGTGCGAGCGTGTGCGAGCGTGTGCGAGCGTGTGCGAGCGTGTGCGAGCGTGTGCGAGCGTGTGCGAGCGTGTGCGAGCGTGTGAGCGTGTGCGAGCGTGTGCGAGCGTGTGCGAGCGAGTGCGAGCGTGTGCGAGCGTGTGAGCGTGTGCGAGCGTGTGGCGTGTGCGTGTGTGTGGTGTGTGTGTGTGTTATATATATATATATATATATATATATATATATATATATATATATATATATATATATATATATATATATATATATATATATATATCACACACACATCACACACACACACACACACACACACACACACACACACACACACACACATATTATTCCGAGAAAATACAATTTATATGGACTGATAACATGAATCTCATTTATGAGGACAATGGCTATTTATTTTCTATGGAACGAATTTAGCTTACTAGATCAACCTGTGCTTTCTCGATTTCATTTACGAACAAACTAAAATATTAATTTTATTTGCGTAGCTTTTAATTCAATTTAATGGATTTTCCCATAATTATTTTAATTATGCAAGAGGAATATAATAGGAAATGACAGGATCATAAACTGTAGAACATGTAGATATGATGAGGAACGAAATGGGATAAATTCGTATCTATCTTAAAACGTATAGGAGAGGTTTTATATTTTACAATTGCGATTTATTATTATCACCAAAAAGAAAATATACAGCAACGGAATACTTTTGAGAATTAGATCGGAACTTCTAATTTTCGGGGCTTATCGGGATTGGTTTAAATTAAGAGAATTTATTTATTCCTCCAGGAAGCGGGTTGTTATATCAGGGTGTCCCACGATAGTGTGACACATTTGAACCTTATAACTTTTAAACCAATTGAGATAGAAACGAGAAGGTTTCTTGGGTATGCTGTATTTATCAAAAGTTTTATTCTGATTTACAATCAATTTTTTTCATTTATACAGAGGGTTGAAACAAATTTGTCAGTTTTCAGTTTAAATTTTGATTATTTTTAATGGAACACCCTGTGTTGTGACATCTTTCGATAGAGGCGTTCTTCCACTTTCTAAAATGTATAGTTTGCTATGCTGATAAAAAACTAACACAATTATTTAAATTTTTATGGCAACATGCTCGATACAAATAAAAATTCAATAAAACAGAAAACATTTTTAATTACCATAGAAAATACGTAACAACGTTATTATCTTTTCAAACTAAATTGCTGGATTTGTCCCTATTATTATCAATGCATTTTTAAATCTCCTTTCTTTCTTTTCTTTCACCCCTTATACCTTTTACAGTGTTGAGGGACCAGACACACCAGCCGCAGGGTGGGACACCCATCCCAGTTCCGACCAAGCAACCCGATGCTTAACTTTCAATATCTCAGTACTAGATGGTTTCCAATCTGCCGGCAGTAGCCGGTCGCATTTTGAAATATAAACTCCAAATTTTTGAAAGCAATTCCTGAGTAATGCTTTCAAAAATATTGATTATGTTATTTTGAATTGGGCCATAGTGTGTGAACGGGCGAGTAACAACGATCAAGTAGGCAAGTCAAAAGTCAAAATGACAATTGAATTAGTATTTTATATGCTACGTTCTGTCAAATCATTTATTGGCATTATTTTCTCGTTGTCTTTATCGCGCACTTTTAATTAAAATGATATACACAGATCAAGAAAAAGCAGTAGCTGTACTTCTGTACAATAAAACTAATTCTATAACAATAACCAGAAGAAGGTTTCGTTTGCAGTTTGAAAAGCGCCTCCATGCAGAAATGCCATCATAAATTGGATCAGGAAGTTTAAAGACACTACCTCAATTAAAAGAAAATGCAGATCTATAATCCAATAACATCCAAATTATTTGAATCGCCTGTTGGAAGTAAGTGATGTGTCAATTCAAAATAATTACATGATTTCTATCAGAAAAATGTCTGCTAATGTAAACTTTTCTAAAAGTGAAGTTCAGAGGTGCTTAAAATTCTAAACCTTACTCCTTACAAAATCCGAACCTTCCAAGATTATTTTTGTATGAGACCTTATGGACTTGTTTAACCACCAACCTGGTATTACTGTTATAATGTCAGATGAAGCCGCTTTCCATATAGATGGAAAAATTAATAAATATAATTGTAGAATTTGGGAAGCGAAAATCCTAGGCGATTCAATAGGTTTGAGCAGGATACACCAAAAGTGAATGTATGGTGTGCTGTTTCAAAAGAAAAATTGTATGGACCATTCATTTTTCCGAAAAACTATTACTGGAATTATTTATACGGATATGCTCGAAAACTTCTTTTGCCCACAGTTGGAACAAGATGAGATAATACAAGAAGTATACTTTCAGCAAGACGGTGCCCCTGCCCATTTTTGTCAGATAGCCAGAGAATGTGTAGATAGAATGTTTTGAAAGCATTACTCAGGAAATGTTGGAAAATGCTTTCAAAAGTATGCAGTTTAGATTTCAAAATGCATTGATAAAATGGGGTACATCCAGCAATTTAGTTTGAAAAGATAATAACGTTGATATGTATTTTCTATGGTAATTAAAAATGTTTTCTGTTTTGTTGAATTTTTATTTGTATAGAACATGTTCCCATAAAAATTAAAATAACTGTGTTAGTTTTTGTTATAAGCGTAGGAAACTATACATTTTTAGAAAGTGGAAGAATGCCTCTATCGAAAGATGCTATAACACACAGTGTGTTCAATTAAAAAGAATCAAAATTTAAATTGAAAACTGACAATTTTTTTCAACCCTCTGTATAAATGAAAAAAATTGATTGTAAGTCATAATAAAACTTTTTGATAAATAAAGCATACCTGAGAAAACTTCTTGTTTCTATCTCAATTGGTTTAAAAGTAATAAGCCCTTCAAATGTGTCACAATATCGTGGGACACCCTGTATTCTGGATGCGAAACATAGGATGTTCGCATAAAAAGACCGTGATGGATTTATGTAATCACTTATCTGGATTCTAGGCGCAGGATGTTCTTTTTCAAAATTTAAAATATCGTACTGCGACGAGATTTTCTAGAGATTATTATGTGATAGTCTATAGGTTTGATGGTATCCCAACTCTTTTATGTTAATGTTAAGTACATGGCGGCTGAATAAGTTAATTAACCAAACGGGCGTACGCCCTTTGGCTAGTTCAGTCTAAAGTAAACATTCAGGTTACAGGTATTGTAGTGTTTTGCAGATGTAATCGATTAATAATTTGGCAAAGCAGAAAAGAAATTCTAACAGAAAGCTGGGCTGGTCGTAACGGCTTCTGATTCCTACCAGGTCAGAATAGAAGCCGGGATCGAATGCAGGATATAACTGATCAGAGATAATAAGATAATTCATTTTGATCATTCAATTCAATTCAACAGAATTTATTAATAATTTGGATAATTAACAATTTATATAGATTTTATAATACAAAGTAAACATAAAATTAATCGTAATATGCAAAGTATTCTGTTTGAGTGGGTGGTGAGCTGGTCAGGAGTCTTCGTCCTCTTCAGCGCGTGGTTTGTTTGATTGTTTGGTTATGTGATGTTGTTATGCCTGTTGACATAGTATTGTGTAGTTGTTGGTTCCATAAGAAGAGACCGTTGTGCAGGTCTTGTAGCAGTTGCAGTTGGTGCTGTGTGGGACATCCCGTTGTCTCTGGGCTGGTGTATGTAGTACTTCAGCCTCGGATATTGTTATACTTATCCTAGGCATCCCTTATCTTCACCGTTCCGAAGAATGCTAACCCAAAGAGGGTACACCCCTCCTGACCGTGCGTGGGGATCACTCCCCACAAGTCAGTCACAGTGTGTGCCTTAGCTCGCATCGCCGCCACCTTGCGAATGACAGATAGGGCCTTTGCCAGGTGTAAGCCTAGAGAGCGAGTGGAGTGGGCGCTTTCTCGACTGCGGCTCTAACGCATTCGATACTTGCGCCTTCTTGCTACAGCTCACTGTCGCTTTGACGTAACTACCGCCAGTATGTGTTGAGAGGGTGTCGCTGTCGGCCGCGTCCTCTTCAGTCGCTGTTGGCGTGGTACGTGGGTCTGCTTCCGTTGGGGCCGCGGGAGGCGTGTGTACTTCGGACATCCCCTGAAGTTCACCGAGTGATTACCACCGCAGTTCACGTACTTAGCCAGGTCGGTACGGTATGCGGTTTAACGCAATCTTTGGAGTGGTGACTTCCTGCGCACTTGACACAGCGTGCCGCCGCTCTACAGCAACGCTGTGTGTGACGGAATCATTGGAACTGGTGATACTGTCCGCTGCCGAATTTCCGCCTCAAGTCTTCGATGGGACACAAAGCCGAACCACGTACCTTACCTGCCGGGTATTCCTTACGTCCTTTTCTGTTAGGAGCGTCACCAGCAGAAAAGTGATCGGTTTTCAGAGCTTCTTCATCCTGAAACAAAGAATAGGATTAATATCGAGTTCTTGTAGGTTTTTGTAAGCGTGGCTCTCGGAGACCTCTACATGTAGTCCCGTAGAACCATCTTGAACGTACGTTCACCTGTTGCCTGATATGTATGGTACCATCAATATACCTAATTAGCTGTCCTTGACTGTATCAGTCCGTATCCATCCACAATGCATCGCTGATTGCCTTCGCTCGGGTGAAGGCGAAACCTCATCGGTTCAATTTTCGAGAGAAGATGAAGCAGTTGTCCTTCTCGCGAAGGATTACTGGCGGCATCCTCTCTCTGGTAACTACGGCTTCTATGGGTTCTGTGCGGTCCGTGGTATAAGCAAGGGCCCGTACGCGTTGGCGGTCGGTGTGGGCGTCATAGGCCTGTCCAACAGTGTCTTCTTTGGCTTCTCCTTCTGCATCCGAAGTTCTTTTCGTCGAGTAATGACTCGTTCTCGGCGATGTCGTGCATCAGTGACGCAGCTATTACGGTTTTGCTAGCCGGAACCTCTTCTGCCTTCATACCTTCTGTTTACGTCTTCCTTCGCTTTCTGTAGTTGTCCACCGATGGGAACTCAATGTTAATCGGCAGCGTGGTAACGAAGTAGCTCTCAAACTCGTGCGCTTTACCTGGCATCGTGATAACGATGCTGGTAAATAATGGTTGATTTTTTTCTCTTTTTAGACGCTTAAGCGATTTCTTTGATGTTCGCTCTTCCGAAGGCAAGCAGCGAATGACCATTAATTTCGCGTTACGCTTCCACGTACATAGTCGTAATCTATAGCGATTTCTCACTAAGGAAGAAGGGCAAACAATTAATTATTGTAACGAACAGGAATGTTTCTAAGCAAAACAAACGGATTATTAAATAATTAGTTTAAAGATTTCTGCTTTTTAAGTTGGTTTTAATGTTATTCAAGGTAGTGATAGGATTAGACAAATTTACTCGCAAAACTACATTCGAAATTTACAAAAAAGGTTTAAAGGGGAAAGATGTATGTGTTAACCTTTTTCTAAGCTCTGCTGTGCTAAGGTGTAAGAAAGGAACAAGCAACAAATACACTGCTTTTGTATGAAATTTCATCCCTATTCCTTTAAATACTACTTTAATAAAGTAAGAATGTAACCCTTTAGAAATAAGCGACAAAATAAAACTGAAAATATGGTAACACTATAAATCAAAACCCAGTAGTTTTAAGAACTAGTACAATTTCATTATCAGACTCAATAACCACTGAATCTTGATTTAAGAGACAAGTAAAATTGCATTGCACTGTTGCCTACATATTCATCGGTCAATATCATTACGTGTCTATATTTCAAATCTTTAAAAGGCAACTTATCTAAATAAGGCTGTTCCACGTTAGTTAATGTAGGCTTTTCAACAATAGAAAATTTGTTAGAAAAGTATCGGCGCCTAGGCGCTACAGGCAACACCACCTACATTTTTGGTGTATTTGAATACACTACAGGAGGAAATTGCAAACTCTTCCTCTATTTCTGACTTTTGGGATGTATAAAACGAATTTTTCAAATCATCAGTGTAGTTAAATACCATAGATTGGGTAACAAGAATGACATGAAGTTTCCTCGATGGTGACTTGACAATCTCCATATGCTCATGTCTATTATGCCGAAAAATCTATCACACGTTAGAAAAATGTTGCCTGGCTCGGGAAAACTATGCAGGATTGTGTTAAATCTATCTATACAACACAAAGTTGTTGAAAATGGAACCAATGTACAGCTTTTACTTTGAGCGCAACAGTTATCACCAAATAACTATAGAATTTTACATCTGAACCAAGTATGTTCTCAATATAACATTGTAAAATGCTTAAAAACGTCATTGGCCCCTTTTTTAAAAACAGTTCCATCACACATGAAGAAATGTCTTATTCTGGATTTCGCCGAGTGTATACAAAGATTTTGTGCGCATAGCTGACTCAAATAAAAATCATTCCCCGATTTCATTTTGGGAAGGGGCATGTTTTGTTGAAAGTCAAAAAACCAAACTTCTACATGATCTTTTTCTTCTGATTCTTTCCACTTTTCCTTCAGTTCTTGTAGAACCACTCCGACTTGAGAACATGTAGTTTCTTTTGGGTTTCCAATTTTTTTTTCTCTTTCTTTGATTCCATACCCTGGATCTTGTTTTCTAATGTGTGACATTTCTTGCACGTGTCTTCCCTTGAACGACCAAAACTGCTATTGAAATTTTCCCAAAAATAACGACCATAAAATTTATAGCAAATTTTAGATTTAAACGGGAGTTCGTCTTGTCTTAGTTTGCAAGTTTCTTGTTCGAATTTGTTAAGGTATGGATAGTACATGATTGTAAGATTTGAATCGGGAGACAAATATTTCCTCCTGATTCTTGTTCGAGAATAATGCGATATTTCGTTGGGAAAGCTCTCAATATGCTCATGAAATTGGTTTTTCAAAGGTTTCGGAATCATGTTCAACCTATTAGCGTGCTAACCTATTTTTTTCTGGACAGGGGTTACACTGGTTGTCTAGAGCTTACAATACGTTATAAGCGCTTTTTGACGATTATAAGGATTGAAAACATAGAGACAGATAACTCTAATGCACTCTTTCTTAGCTAAAACCAAAATAAAATATGAATAATGAGACCAATGCGTTCAAAACACTTTTAGGGCGCCTATTAATCGTGCTTGTACTAAACTTGATATATATGGATCTTATTTTCGTGATCTGCAAGACAATTAAACGCTGTCAATATTTCATTTCTTTTAAACGCACTTTTTCACATTTGCAGTTACTGCCTTGTTTGCGTTCCGATGCTAATTTTTCTGAGGATATGGATTTATAGCTGCCCTTTTTACTTTTTACACATTAATTTTACAACTATTCACATTAAGTTTTTTTTCCGTAACTTATCACCTGCCTTTTATGTTTTTTGTCCTGCGAGTTCTATGACTTGATGCTCAGAAGACGACTTTGCCAAGGATGCCTAGTAATTCGCTGCCCTAACTCTGAATTAGCTCACTTTCCTCTTTTTCACCATCACTCTCATTTTTATCATTATCACTTGGTCTTGTACTTTTACCTAGTTTCTCCAGAATAATTTAATAATAGCTAGCTCACAGAAAATCGCTTAAAAACGGCTGCAGAGAAGGGATTTTCGGTACAAGAACGGGATAAGTAACACGACACATTTATCCTTCTTGCATCAGTGCATCGTAGAGGATATGTGTTTCTCTGTTATAACTCGTTAACTAAAGTGGGACCGAAAAGTAATGTCGTTTTTTAATGTTAAATTCAAATAGGTAAGCTTTTAACAAGTTTTTATTTTTAATCAGTGCTGTAACCACCCTCGTTATCAACAATATTTTGCCATCTAGTGTGCAAATTTTCAATGCCCGATCTATAAAAATTAATTGGTTTTTGTGCAAAATATCTGGAGATGGCATTTTGAACATCATCCAAATTTTCAAATCGTTTTACACTTAGAGAATGTTGTAGATATCGGAATAAAGGGAAATCCGATGGCTTAATTGCGGGCAGTATGTATGGTGGGTAATACCTCCTCCCAACTCATTACCTTATTCCAGGATTCGTCTTGCTCAGTGTGGTCTTGCATTATCATGTTACAGAATAACGCCTTTTCTGTTGACAATCGCTGGCCACTTTTCAATTAAAGACTGATTCACTCGATCCAATTGTTCACAGTAAAGGTCTGAATTCACAGTTTGTCCAGGTTCAGTGCTTCAAAATGAACGACCCGCGAATACCCACCAAACACAAAAAGCGCCTTTTGGGATGTAAACGTGACTTGGTTGTACTTCGTGGCGATTTATTCAGATAGAGCCGCTACCGTTTACGTTTTGGATTATCACACAGGACCCACTTTTCATCTCTAGTGATCAAGCGATCAAAATGCTTCTGTATTGTGACGTTGAAGAAATAAGTTGCATATAGTGGATCGGTTAGTTTTGTTTTCCTCAGACAGATTATGCGGGACCCAAACACCTGCCCTGCTCATTATCCAAATCTGCTGCAAATGTTCTTGGATGGTCGACCAATATTGGTTGAGAGTGTTCGACAGCTCCTGGATTGTGTGATAAGGACTTGCTTCCTCTTCCGCCCATAACATGTCATTGCCCTGACCGTTATAAGTCGGAAATATCCAGAATTTGAACTTAGAAAGATATCGTTGAGATTTACGAACGTCTAATGCATTTGGCGAATATCTGCAATCGGTTGCTACTTACCTATAAAAAGTAACTTCAAGGAAATATTAGCGACTATTCGCAAAACTCTTGAATGCGAAATCAAACAGCTGTTCGATCAACAACCGACTTACTTCTAAACGTTACATTATAATCTCAAACTTCTCTTAAAATGACTTGTTTCTTAAAAAGAATCCTCAATTCGAGTAATTCTCATTAATCATTACGTTAAAGCTTAATGAAACTTCAAAAGATTACTTGAAACACTTGTATAACTTCAATAACATTGATCACCATCTAAATGAACGAAACATGGAGGTGATCGCTATAAAATCACCTAATCCGATACTTCTCAGAAAATAATTCCGTTACTACTAATTTTGAAAAATCCCACTTTTCGATTTGTTACTTTACATCGGCAAATCTTAGGTACAGAGGATGAAGTTACAACAGTTTTCAATCTCTTAATAAACATTAGCAATGGTCACATATTAGGGCATTTGCATATTAAATTTCAGCATAGCTACATAAAAAAACATATCTAATTTCACAATTCCAATTCAAGAAATCTAAAGGAGTAATGTTCAAATTCGGTCAGCGCTTGCAAGGCCATTTTATCAATAACCACCTTTTAATCAATACAATGAAAATAATAAAGATATTGGTAACATAAATTTTGACACAATCGCATGAAATAAACTTTCAATGTACCGCATTAGACAGATTAAGATCTCAACAAGTAAATCATCTGATTGAATACGCTTGTATCAAAATTCTCCGAAGGGCTTTTACCAATAATTTACACCAAAGCAATCGAATGCATCCTGCACATAAACACAAGAAAAAATCAAACTTTATCTTTGCCACCAACAAAATAAGAAAATAAAGGTTTACCTTACGTAGCACCAGCAACAATAGATTACCCTTCTTCCTCTGGACAACAATATAATCGGTGGGACAACAGGTCCACCAATAATTAAATTCGATAGCTGCTTTTCTATGGTAAAGCTCTCCATATTAAATTTCACAAACGAAAGTCCTATTCATATTTACTCGAACCTAATTTATAACGGTTACTTCAACCAAAATGACACAAATGACTAATTACTTCCACATCCAACAGATGATATGCTTTATTTAATCTAATAGTATGAATCTAATAATAAATGTGAACTCTATAAAAAAGCAAGCTTTGCCATTTGACACTAGCACCGCCGGTTACCGTAAATCGTAAAGCTGCCGTGGGCGGTTATTTTGATCTCTGGACAAGAAAGGTAATTTTGAGATGTATTCCTTAAATATTTTACACTTAATTGGGAAAGAAACATAAAAAACACATTTTATGTAAATATTCGTTTTAATTAAATAAAAATCAAATTGATTCTAACATATTTAGAATTCGGTGCAGTTTTACATGCTTTACAGTTCAAACTATTAACGGTTTACCTTACACCTCTGCATTTTCCACAAACATATTTGTTACACATTGAACAAACGTCAGCAGTTTTATTTTTCTCGTTTTTTAATTTGGCACTGATGGCGTTTTTAGGTTTCGTTGTATCAGATGTGTTGGTACTTGCACAATAATCTTGTTTCAAATCGAAACACGTTCCTCAGCTAGAGTGAAAGTAAAGCCACTACCATTTATTTTACTGCCTACGACTTCCTTATAAACTATCCAGGCATTGATTGTGGTAAGATCTAAAACATTGTAAAACATGAACTGAGCATCTACGTGAACCAGCTTTCGTGGAATATTTTCTAGCCATTTGGTCCAACACATCTACCCCAAACTTTGTTTCATTGTAATACAACACTGTCTCAGGTTTCTTCTTTTTGCCACCATCTATAACCACAGTTGGATGTATCGTACTTAGCAATATGACATTTTTATTAACTTTACCTGATAAATTGACTATGTGCTTTTATTATTCTTCACTACTGTGGTAGAATGTAACTCTGCTCTTTTATTCTTGATACAGATTGGCAATTCCTTCTTACTCGGTCCATTGTTCCTACTGTTGTGTTCTATTTCGCCAGCATTGTTACTAACTTTTGGCTGGTCTAAAATTTGTCGGTAGTAACATTTATATCCATATTTAGGAAAGGTTCCACTAACTTTAAAACAACATATTCTGGAAGGGGTTGGTTGTTAGGATGCATATCATCTTTTCCTAAACAAGGAAAACCATTCAGGAGATATTTATAATTCCTATCAACAGCTAGCCAAAGTTTTACACCAAATTTATTAGGATTATTCGCCATACATTGTGTAAATATGCATCTAGCTTTAGTAGGAAACAGTTCTTCGTCTACTCTAATGTTTGCTCCTGGAACATAGCTAGCTTTACAATTACTATTAAATTTATCTTATATTTCGGACGCTAAAGCACACTTTTCACTAAGTAAACGTAGTTTTCGTGTTGATCGAATATCAAATCTTAAAAATCTCATGATATCACGAAATTGATTGCATGAGATGGCATCACGAAAAATTGCGGTCCCCAGTAAAAGACCATAAACTGTCAAGCTGTAACGTTTTTGCGCCTTAAGCACCACGAACTAGCAATATTGCAAGGAAAGCGTCAAGTTCTTGAAGAGCCAATGCCTAGTTTGTATTAGCTCCTAGTAGTCGTTTAGCTTCAATTTCAGTTGTGTTATCTGTAAACAATCTAAATGTACTTAGCACAGAGCTGGCAAACATACTTCTCTTTGCTTATACGGCCAACATGAGGTAAACTTGATTCCACAACATCCCATATATCATTAGATTTGGATGATTCTTTACTCCCCACAGGTAAATGCATGTAATTTTATCGTTTTGGATGGTGTTCAATGTCATCACCAATTTCATTAGATGTACAAGGATCAGAAGTGACATTATTTACGCTGACATCAGATTCTTCACCTTCTTCACTACTTTTGTTATCAACGGAACAGCTTCATCGCTTTCACCATCTTCGGAGCGGTTATTTGCTTATTAGGATTCTCATTCAGATAAGTTGTTGGGTAAAACCGCGAGACGACCACATTTGTTTTACTACGAAATTGACCTCGGCATAAGTAAAGAAGTATCTCACAAGAACATTCACTTGCAGCTAATTTGAAATCTCAAAGTACTTGAATATATAAATCTCTATAGAAGCAAGTTATAACTTGAATTTTTCATATCTCGGGCACATAGGTAAAAATAACGAAGATAATTCATTATTTCGCGCACGACTAAACAAGTTCTGTCTTGCAGTAAACTCCTAAAAATTTCCGCAATAGTAGTAAAATACATTGTTTTATCTGAACGTTGTAATTATTTTTGTTATGCAACCTCGAAACTGATTATAAATACATGAATGGTCAAAATGACGGTTCCAGCAGTTATACAAATACTGCAAAAAATCCTAAAACGGCTTAATTTTCCTAATATATTTACATATATCCTAAATGTAGATAAAAATGTAGAAAATGTCATAACACTTCAACTCCGTAACTCCAAGCACAACGGAGATACAACGTTATAAATAGGGCACGCTGTCAAATCGACCGCCGCGGCAGTTCTAGTGTTAATAACATTCTGTAAATGCTCGAGTTATGGTCGATGAAAGAGTGAGAACGCATTCGGAGGAACAAGGAAATTAATTTACGCGCGACCGTCATAAATACGATTTTTTCCTATTCTTATGGAAACCGTACATTTTACAATTAAACTACAAGTAAAGTAATAAATTAGAGAAAAGTTTGTTGTTATGCATTGTAATTGAAACTATTTGCATTTGTATAGATTTTAAAATAATTAATTTGATAATAAATAGAAAATAATGTTGTTGATAAATATGTAATACTAATAATGTAATGAATTAGAAAAAGGCTTTTGATGTTATGCATTATAATGAAAACTATTTGCAATTTTAAATAAATCATATATAAAAATTGTATTGAAAGTTTGCAATATATAAAGATGTAACTACATTTTCTGATTTCTATTAAACACAGATATTTAACCTGACGTCGTAATAAATGATGAGCTGCTTTAATTTTTGGCTGAAAGGAGAGTCGGTGTTAGAGAGGAACATGTTCGAGAAGCAACATCCGCCGCGCATTCTAGGTATCAAAGTATTAGTAAAGCTAATAAATGCATAATCTATGTAATAAAACCCTTAAAGAATTTACTTATGCCAGTGGTAAAAGATATTATAATGTATGAAAACAAGGTCATCGCAAAAGATATTTATCAGCTGTACAAACCCCAGACGCATCCGCATTTATTGTAATTTCTTATCAGTGCTATTTAAAATTTATGTATAAATTATATAATTTCTATTAAGGAAGATAATGATTTCAACTGAACAATAAAAGTAATATTTCTACATCCAGGTGACCATATTTTTATAAAACAATGAAACCGGAAACCGCATGGTCAACATATTGATAGAAATTCGATATAAATACTAGACGCAATGGACACATAACTTCAGTTATTAATATTACACTCTTCAATGTGGATCTTCTACAACACCTAAACTTAGTAGGCGAGGTGAATTCAAACCTGTATTAAAAGTTTCCGATATGGTTATTGATTATAAATATCGGGTAAAAATATTTACATTATAAACACCAAATATGGTAGAAAGGTAGAGATAGAAACAGAAGAACACACTATATTTCTCCAAGACAAGTTAACGAAAGAGCGAACGGATGAGAAGTTGCATAATCTTCAGCAGTGTATTGAACGAAAAAAGGCCACGTATTTCATTCCCACCCCAAGAGGGAGGGCGTGCTGCTCGAGCTTTCGAGCTCTTTCAGCCACAACCACGGATTCCCAGCATACATACATACATTACGTATTTACGCATGGTGAGATTAAGGATGGGTGTGGTCAAGATAGGATCAGAAGGAACGGAGTTAGGGTTCTGAGGGGAAAATACTACCCAGCATTCGCCTAAGTAGCAGCACATTTGTGCATATACGCAGTGACCATGCCGCTACATATGTATGAGAAAACCCTAAAAACCTCATACAAGGTAGACGGTAACGGAAATCGAACCCATTACCCCGAATGCTACGCAGGTTGTCACCACTACGCTACCAACTCGGTGTGCATAGAACAAATTGCGCTGGTTTATGGAGGCAGCGTTGATATTGGTAAAGCTAGAATGATGGCTAAACTATCCTTCATTAAATATACAGGTAAATCATTATTATTATTCTGAATTACAAAACTAATGAATTATATTTATACGATAACCTACCTAATCATCACTGTGATCATTTTCGTTGTTCTTATAATTATATTAGTGTACATATTGTATATAAATATTATAATAAAGGACATTTGTAGTGTTTGAAGTTGTTTATTCCTACAGAGTATAGGAGTAAATATGAAAGGTAAAATAAAATTAAATTTACGTCATCATAGTTAAACGAAATTATTTATTATTACATTGAGTGCAATCAAACATTAGAGCAGATGATACATCTATATGATCAATATCGACTGATTTATTCCTATGCTTCATACATCTTATTTTAGCGCGTAATCTTCTATCCTCCTGATAATAGTGAGGCAACTTATTCCATATTACAAGCAAATTTTCAGCACTTCATATTTTATTCCGCGTCGAATATTTCCAATCATCGCTTCAAACTTAGAGATTATACGATCCATCTGAAAATAACAATAATATGTAAATAATTAAAACAGATTTGCATACTTACACTACAATTTTGGCATGCAGCTCTTATCGCATGCAATTAAGCTTCGTTCTCATTATTGTGACGTCACACTCGCTATAAATATGGTGGGAAGGTAGCTGTATAACTAGTTACTTGAAATGAATCATGGATGCTGAACAAACGGATATGCCTGATATAGGACAAAGCTGTTTATTTGTTATTATATATAGATTATGGTATAAAAATTGAATCTTTTTTATTACCAACGACAAAAAGTGAGTCAGAATAAGCAGAGGAAACAATGCAGAATTATTATCCAAGCAGGCAATCAACCTATTCTTTTTGGCTGTGGGGGTGATAAATCAGAAGCTGAATGATATGAATGATTATGGTAATTATTCGATATATGAATTTTGTATAAATGAAGTCTCAACGAATCTGTATAATGAAGGTCTGAGCAATGAAGGACGTATATTATCTGGAGGCAAATTTTTCTGTCAAAATCTTAGATTGATTTCAAAATCAATAGGTCGTAGTTATAATGTGAAAGATTGTTTATTTTTAACTGAAATTGTACACACCTTCGGCAAAAATTTGTAAAAGATGTAGCTTTAAGAATTAATAGACCATATATGTAAAAATAAACGTATACTATGTAAATCAGTATTTTAAGAGATTGATAGAGACTCCACCTAGTGGTACATTTTTAAAGCGGATTAGAGTTTGATCGCAAGTGGTATATTTTTAAAAGTGGATCTAGGTTCCTGCAATTGTTATGGTGAGAAAACTCAAAATTTGAAATGGTTTCTAATAAGGAGGGTTACACTCCAACTATTGGTTGGTTTCCTGACGCCGTACTTACGATTCTAGACGCCTACCTTCAGATTCCAGATGCCTAGCTTCCGATATGTAGATTTTCCTATAAAGCAGGTGAGAAAATTAAAACGCATATTATGTGAAACAGTATTTTCCGCTCCATATTATGATTACATATTACGTACAATGCTAGTAAATAGTTCGTACTCAATTAATGCATCGTTCAAAGCAACACAATATGCCTATCGGCGGCAAAGGCCGAAGATGCTTCAACTTTTAGATAACTACATTATGAATACTCTCGTTTTGACGAGTACAGTTAATTATAAATATCGGTTTACTCTTAAATTGGTCGTAACTAAACGTAGAACCTTGTAGAAAATTATAATATTGGTTTCGAAGGTTTAAATATACTTCGTAAGTATCGACGTATTTGTTATCAGCGAAAACGACATTTTGCTGCTCGTACGGATATCTTCTATTATTAATATTTGCTTTTATATTCGAGATATTTAAGTGTTCGAATTTTGCTGTACTCTCTTCCTTATTATTTCGCTTCTTAGTATAGAAAGCAACCAGTAGTCATTGAGGACGTTGAAAGCCAGTACTGCTCTTCACCGCTCAAACTATTGACGTTGATGCGGGTAAGGTCGGATATATGCCCAACTCTCGCGAGTGAAACGCAACTTGTATCGGTGAATTCTTGTTAATCTTCTGGGAGATACATAACTATATAGCATCATTCAGAATTACATACGGAACTTTCCACGTAACCTTTGTTACATTTGTTACCTACGTTGCACGATTTAATCAATTTTTCGACATAAAAATTAACTGTTTTACTAGCATTTGCTTAAACATACTATTTTTCTAAAAGTACTGCATTTATATAATTTCGACTGTATTTTCTTGAATGTATTTGCGTTTTCTCAAAGTAAATGCATTTCTGTACTATTTTGGTACAAATTATTTACGGTCACTCATACGTTACCTTCAACTTTATTGTTTTGGAGTCACTGATATATATTTGACATTCTGATTTTGCACTTCCTTTTCCGGTCTGGCTGTCCACGAAGAATAGCCGTTTTGTTATTTTCCTAAAGGTAAATGAAAGTTTCTGGACATTATTTAGCCCATCAATGGTAAATCCGTTGTAATTTCATTCTTCTACATATGTACGAATAGCTGTAAATATTTAGTACATTCGATCTTGTTCGGATTTATAAGAAAATAGAAATACAGGCGAGCTTTGCGATACACTCTGTTCTTTTACACCACGTCGTTTTGATTTTAGCAATTAACATATCTGTGATTCGATAACTAACGATTGAAATCAATTTGATCAAATAAATGTATTAACTAAAGGGGTCATACGTAAAGTTATCAGCTGTTCTCGAACTGGTACTTGATGGAATTCATTCCTTAACGTTACTGTTAATACTCTTTGATTAACTACCTCTTTGAAGATAAGACTTACATTAATGCTTTCGTTTTGGGTTTAATATATTTACTTGTAGAGGTACGTTTTGTACGGTGTACAAATGTGGATATAAGTACGTTGTGGTACGTTTCGTTACCCTGTACATATTGGGGTCATGCTGTCTTAGATGTTGTACGTATTTTGCATATAGCTATATGTTTTGCATACCTATATTTTGGCCTGTTAAGTGTGTTTTACTTATTACATACTAGGAAGACACTTAATGTAGATTATGAGATGATGATGGGAATATATGTAAATTATTGAAAACGCTACATCTTGAATTGGATCTTATGACAGGATTTCAGGATCTAAAGCTAAGTTACTGATAATACATGTTTTGTGTATTTACTTAAGCTTGATGCTTTGCTTAATCTTTGACTAATCATAGAAGATTGTATAGACATATTTAAATTGTATTAATGAACCTTTAAGTGTATATTGCATAGATTTTCTTTCACTTCTACATAAAGTTGCTCTGGGTAAATTATTTTAAGTCAACGCTTACAATGACAATTGCTAATTTATGTATTTGAACTATGTTTTGTAGAAAACTGTGAAACCGGATGCATTCGGCTCGGTAGATTTTAGATATATACCATGTGATAATTTCTGTTTTAATTGTGTTGTTGCATATTTTCATAGCAATGTGCTATTGACTGTGTTATTCATAAGTTTGTAGATTCATTGTAGTATTCGGTTAAGTGTGCCTCTGCAATGCTTAAATTACATCTATGCCATTCATTTAAATGCTAATACTGATGCTTTGGCATAACTTGGTTTTAAAGATCCACATCCTTTTCATTTTGTTAAACTACACTTATTTGAAATTACTATATAAATTTTAGAGTACATTTTGGGTGGCTTGCTGTTTTGTAAGGAAAGGCACAACATTGTTTAACGTGAAAACTTTGGGGTTACTGTTTGTGGGTCACACAACTTAAATATTTATTTAGGAGTTATCTCACCCTTTTGGGGATACAGTTTAGTTGGTGTATACAGGTACATATATTGAAACGAATACTACGTTTTTTTATAACTATAGACAATACATTGCTTTCGCTTTTGGGACCCTATCTTGTAGCAATTTACTTCTATGCCCAGATCCTTCCTTACAATTGTTGCTTGGCTAGAAAACTGACTAATCTTCGTTATCTAGAGCTGGCTGATTATTGTTCTAGCTGGCGCCCTTTTTCCTTCTCTTAAGCTTTTAGGTATCACCTGTGTCACTGTAGAACCAACCCTACTTCTCTACTTGGTGCTGTTTAACAGTTAAAGACGCTTGTTTTGCGGACTCCATCCTGCATGCGATAAACAAGTACTTTGATCTGAAGTATATAAGCAGTATCCTTTAATGGTGCTGTTAATAGCAGGTAAACTTACGGTTTCAATCACTTGGTAGCTTAACATGGATCCAGCCTCATCGAATAGGAAGAGATGTGCATTATTTGTGAGATTTTACGCTTTGTTTGCTTCATTAGGGGTTAAAGTACCTTCTAAATATATAACATTATTGTAAGCAGCTGTAATGAGATTGGATTTTGCGCAACCAGATTAATCTCATCGGAGTTGCTGTATGTGTTTGTTGTGTACGGATGATAAGTATCGCATTCCGACCATATCTTCGTACTTCACTCCTGTGAACATACTTTTCAGCACTTGTTCCATATTGTCTTAATACTTTATAGCCCAGATATTGTAGAAACTGAACGTCGTCTTCGGTTAACGATGTGCTCTTGTCTGTAGATATGAGACCTGTTACCAAAATCTTAAGGCCCATACTTCTTCGGTTCCAATGTAATAGTTACTTTCTCTTCAAGGTTATGTTATTTATACGTCGTGTAAGTACAGGTAAACAAATAACTATAGCCGGCTCCTTGATTAATTTATAACCTGTATGCGCCTACAGTTAAATTACACTCTACATGTATATTTGTGGCGTGAATTATTTGAACATCAAATCAGATTCGTGGGTGTGGCCTGCTCACTACACGTTAGGTGAGAAGCCGAGCATGCGCAATAAATTAACTTCACATTGTAGCGTATTATTGTTTGCTCTTAATATAATGTCGATCGTGTTATTCGGATTAACCTTGCGCTGTAGAAATTTGTAAAATCTTAACACTCCTAACCCATACTGGTAATTAGGATCAAGTTCAATTTGCAAAAATACGTTGCAGTGAGCACGTTTCCTCGCCCGTCAACGTAAACGTTTGAGGCATGGCTGCATACAAACGAATAATATTTCAGCTAATTATTATATAGAAAACCTAGACAAATGTCCACATATAAATGTATTATAGTTTTGTTCCTCATCATAATTATATCTGATTTTACAATCTCTGAAATATATTATTATTTCAAGTGGTGGCATTAAATGTCCGAAGCTATCGTAATAGATGGCATCATGACCGCGCTTTTGAAAGCAACCCAATGAGTACCTCTTCCCATAAAATTGGCAAAGTTCATGATCACACTCATTAAGATGTGGTTTATGGGGTATCGCATCACGCATAAACACTCCTCTAAAGAATGCCACGTCTTTAGTTTTATTTAGATCGGAATCGGTTAATGCTCTTAGAGGCAAGTTTATAAGTTTTTAGATATGGTTTCAAGTATAAAGCACATCCCTTCTTATGAGGATGTAAATAAAGTCCTCTGCAACTTCTTATAGCTACGGCTTCCATTATTTGGTCATGATGTTAGGCCTCCTCAATTGGTTTTCGCTGCCAAAGCGTCGTTGCAGCTTTAGCTATACCGCTTGCACCAACGGCGAGAGCACCTGCAACTGAGGGAAGACTAATGTGGTGGTTAGCTTATTGAGGCACGGAATGGCTTAAACCAAAGTGTAAATACTTAGAGCATGTGTTTAAGCCGAAAAGAGTATTAGGTATAACGCATTCAACGATAAGGCAGATGTACTCATGTCGAAAGAGACCGCTAGAATTCTATAATGATCTTCGACATCTCGTGTCTCAATCAAGACATAATTGGGGATTATTTCAGTAGAGGACGACACTCAGGCGTAGATGCTTTCTATCTCTGCCAAACATATTCGAAGATCCTAAGCAATGGATTCGCGATAATGTGGATATGGTTGTGTTATTTAAATAGGATTTCATAAATTTGAAGCATGTATATGATGAGCATATAGGTACCGGTATGATCTTCGATCAATTTAAATCAATGTCCTCGCAATGTTTACAGACTAAATACGATTTCGTATGCATTTTAAAGGACTTTGATTACGGCAGATACCGAAGCGGATTTCATTGCTATACCACCTGCTTATAATACTCATTCACACGCAGTCGCGCAATGGATGTTCGAGATAAGGTGGTTAAGCGGAAGTTAACGCAGGCTCGTAATGCAATCAAACTCAAGCTCGAATTAATGAAGAGAAGGGAAACTGAATATAAACCTATAGTGAATCTTTTGAAACAAATCGCTAACGCAGAAATTGAGCTAGAACCGGTCAAATCGGAGTTCAAACAAGTACCCGCTGCAACGTAAGCAACTGCAACAAGTTCAAACCTCCGGTTGTACCTTCATTCGTTGAAACCGCTGTAGAACCAACACCTGCTACGTCTAGACACCCTACATCATTCTTTAAAGCGGACGTTATTGCTCAAACAGATTCTGTTAAAGAGGAGGAAGATCAGGTAGAGACAACTAATTTAACGCGATTTCGGTCGCGGCATTATGTGAATTTGTCGAATAGGGTGAAGCAATATGTATACTGGACTACTCTTCCCGAACTTGTTGAACGCCTCACGCTGTTGCATGTATCTAAAGCAGTAGGCCACACTGGACATGATAACTAAATCATTAGTATCGAAGAAGAGCTCCGAGAAGAAGGTGTAATTGCATAATAATGTTCATCGGTAATTTTGGCAGACATTCGTTATCGCATTTAAAACATGCAACTACAAATATCAAAATAACCTAGGATGATAATTACGACATGCAAAGTAAAAGATTTTATAATGTCTCTGAACCCATCCTAGAAGATTATGTTGCAACTAGGAGATACGCAGATGAGATATATTTAAAATTGACCGAAGATTGTTATTACGATGCGAAGGTAGAAGAGCCTGCAGCGTCATCGATCCAATCGATTCCAAGATTATTGTTTGACCGCGATTGTAAACTCGAAAAAATTAATATGTATGGTATATATGGTGATATAAGCATTCGCAGCAGGGATATTTATAACATTGAGGATAAGTTGCACTGGTAATTTCTTTAAAGTTGGAGGTTGTCGAAGAATTTCATTGTTTGACCGCGATTGTAAACTCGAAAAAATTAATATGTATGGTATATATGGTGATATAAGCATTCTCAGCAGGGATATTTATAACATTGAGGATAAGTTGCACTGGTAATTTCTTTAAAGTTGGAGGTTGTCGAAGAATTTCATAAGCCTGTGCGGAAGAATTTCGTGAGGAAACGAACCATCGTCAAGCATCGGGATCACCTCTGGCAAACGGATTTAGCCGAATTTATTTCGTGTACTAAAGAGAATTGCAACATAGGTATATTCGCAGTGATAGACTGCTATTCTAAATATCTATGGGCACGCCCTCTAAAGTAGAAGAATGCCGACGAAGTTTGTCGTGCCATGACTTCTGTTTTGAAGGAGAATAGAGCTCCGGATAATTTGCAATCGAATCAGGGACATGAATTCTATAATAAACATTTTGAGGGTTGATCAAAAGTTATCCAATACATCATTAGTCAACGTATAGTGTTAAAGGGCAGCCATTGTTGAAAGGGTTATAAGAACGTTGAAAATGCGTTATGTAGACGATTTATCTTTAAATAAGAGTGGCTAGATGTTTTGCAGGAAGTTACATATGAATAAAACGATAAACTGCATCGCACGATTAGAATGAAGCCTACAGATGTAACTGCATCAACATATTTGCCTACGTTTCATACTATTATGGTAATGGGGACAGCAAAACTTAGAATTGGTGATTACGTCCGGATTTCCATATATAAATCATTGTTTGCAATTTTTCCACCGAACTGTTTAAGGTTGATAAAGTGAAGGTTTGTAATCCAATTACATATTCACTGAAGGATCTCTAAGCTAAACAGATACTAGGTCAATTTTACGCTGAAGAACTATGAAAACTGCTCATCTAGACATGTTTCTAGTTGGAAGGTGTTACGGCGTAAGGAGTTACCAACAGTATGTTCGATGGCTTGGTATGGATAAATCACATGACTCATGGATTAATAAAACAGAGTTTGTATAACATGTATATATTTTCATACAATAAATAATTTGATATATAACTATGTATATTTTCATACATGATAAACAACTTCTGATGTAATCAAAATAATAACAATAGTATAATTTTCCTAATGTATGGTATAGTAAATTTCTTAATCTATAACATAGTAATAACAATAACGATGATGATTATAATAGCTAATAATAGCAATAAATAATTCATTAACCTAAAATGTAATAACAATAGCTGATTTCGTAACGTAAATCCATAGTAGCGAGAATATATTGCAATGCCCCAAGGCAGTGTATCGATACCATAGGCAGCCAAAACCTCTTGCCATTGCTATTGTTAAGAGCGACTTTACGCTGTTCTCGTACACCAACCTATCGGTATCCATGTATACTAATTTCATGCAATCATCATTAAACTGACGTTGCACGAAATTATAGTAAATCGTACATTAATGCTTTAGAAATGTCTAAACTAGCCATTCCCACGTGTACTGGCTTATTAATGTAGATTTCCACCATAGATAACTCGATAACCATCAATTCCTCACCAAATGTCTCTGCTGTAGAAATTCGGTTAGGACATTTAATATTTGGCTCCATACCTACCACTCCACCTAGTGACAAGTGTGAAAATTCTATAATTTCTAGTATTGTCCATAGTTTTACCGAAATTCGCGTTATCTAACAGTTTGTACAAGTTGTTCTCGAAAGATCTAGTGGATTCTGCTCACAATCTTGTATTTAAGTCTATATATGGTTTAAACCAATGTGATTGGTTCATTCTAATCGCGCGATGAACGTTCTAAAGTACAAGGCTTGCTTGAAGGCATTGCTACAAATTGCGGTAATGAATGACATAATTAGTATTATAATGCAGCGTTGCGAGCAGTTTCCTGTTTTTCCACCCGGTGGAGTACCGTGTTCAACGCAGAAAGGAATGTATTTATGAGGACCATGTAAATTATCCAGATATAATAGGATTAGTCATTTATATGCATCATCCGGTAAATACAAAATTGATTCGTAGGTTAATATTTATTATTAAATTCATGCTATTACATTGATTAATGCATATGATAATGATTTCTAGAATTAACTGATTGTTGTACTTAGATTTAATATATTTAATTAACACGTATTACATATTTATCAGTAAATGAAATGTAACGATAGTTTAAATTTAATTAAAATTTTTCAATACAAATTTAATGTCTATTTGAAAATGCAATTCTCCTTTCTGTATTTTATTACTTCAAAACACTTTAACTAGTATTTTAATTGTAAAATGTAATTACATATGGTGTTTTACAATGCGCGTCGTATTTTACTTCTCTAATGCTCTCTCCATCTCGCTCTAGCACAGATTGTCCCTTCAGCCTAACATGAAAAGCTGTTCTTCATTGATACTTATGTTTAATATAAATCACTCAGGATGTTATTTCTAGATAAACTTTGTATTGAAATTTTTAAATGTAAATTTAATGTTTATTTGAAAATGCAAACTCCCTTTTCTATTTTATTACCTTAAAAGTTATGTTTTAGAATTAAGTTAAAAATGTAATTACATACTTATTATCATCAAATGCAGTAGTTACGTGTCTATTAACATTATTTTCTTCTATTTTATTACTTCAAAACACTGTATCTAGTATTTTAATTGTAAAATGTAATTACATAAGGCGTTTTAGAATGCGCGCCGGATGGTGCTTCTCCAATGCTCTCTCACTTAACACCGACTGCTCTTCCGACCGAAAAGATACTGTTTATTCATTGTGACGTCAGCCTTAAATAGTTATGTTAATATCACACTTTTATATTTCCATATCTAAAACTGAGATAGCTCAGTTGTTTATGTGCATTTGCACATATTTATAACTAACCTACTCGAGTTCGAATCCCAGCGCAAACAATATTTTCAAACCTTATGCTGCAACCAGAAGTTCCTCTTCAACAGTGACAAAGAGGATGCCTGCAAGGCCCCGCAGATTGCGACATCTCAACTACGTGACCCGGAAATCAACCCACCGGAAGCCGCAGAAGACCTTTAAAGGAGACCTCAGAGGCGGCTGAAGGCAGCCGCGATGAACCTACCGGAAGCCGTGGAAGACAACCAAAGAAGTCATCAACAGAAGACTCCAGAGGCCGCTCAAGAATTGCAATATGGCCGCCACGTCTCTCATTGACCAGCTAATGGGCCATCCCCCTTCCTGAATTCAACAAGGGACGGGCCCTATTCTCGCATCACATTGCCTCTTCCGGTAGGAGGAGCCACTCCCTCTTCTCCCATTGGTCCTAAAACCACAAACTTTCGACGGGGGCGAGGTTTAAGTGCTCGTTCACATCACTGATTGATGTGACGTCACTTATTGGCTAGAAGTCTCCATGTCTTACTACTGTAACTAATATGTACCCGACACTTTGTGGTTGTATTAGGCAGCTAGTAGATCGGGGTCGGCGCCTACGACGACAGCTACACGTTTAATTCCGTTCTCGCCATTTCAACAATCAAGACATCCGCGTCACTTGAGGCCTGAAAAACAGGAAAGTATCATTGCTTGGATCTAACGAAAGGAGGTTAAAAAGTTTTGTTGTTCTCAACGTTCGACAAGAATTGCTTTTTTGGAACAGTCACGGCGTCCGACGAAATTTCTTCAACCCTCGCAGTTGGCTTTACTGCAGCTCGCCACTTATGCACTGCGTCTTTCGTACGTGGTTCATACCCGTCGAAAACTACGGTGACATTTCAATATTTGGCGGATATACCATCCCGTATATAGGTTCAAAACTGTGAGCTTGTTTATAACTAATCCTTTCTTTCAAAATAAGCATGTATAGGATTATTTTGTCTTAAATACTTATACCAGTTGTAGGGACAACTAAGATTTTATTGCAATTAATACGTTCTTCAAGAGTATGGTTCTAGATAATTCCTTTACACCGAATCAGAAGTTTAATACCATTTT
Source organism: Vesta saturnalis (assembly GCA_036346205.1). Classification (NCBI taxonomy): domain Eukaryota; kingdom Metazoa; phylum Arthropoda; class Insecta; order Coleoptera; family Lampyridae; genus Vesta; species Vesta saturnalis. The sequence goes on along the minus strand of JARFJB010001003.1, from coordinate 53,023 downwards.
GGTAATATGGATATTAGCAATTCTTACTTGTAAGAATACTCAAGTAGATACATACTGTAGATAAACAAATGAAAATGTGGTAAATTGACAGGGTTATGACAGAATAGCTCCTAAACATCCCAGACACATCCGATGACGTAAGCTGTCGCCATACCATACATTTTTACTTCAAAATAGCCAATCCATACTTCAACCAGCGTAAAACCATGGTAATAAACCCAAATAATCACCGGTGTTACTATCCCTACTACCAGTCCAGTAACAAGAAAACTAAGGCAGATGTTGCAAATGGGGGTTGAGTTATGTCGGACTCAGTAACGCGATGTCCTACTTAAAGCAGATCTGTGAGCTCCAGCTATGAAGAGAACTTTAGTGCAAAATGTAATTCTAAAAAATGGAAAACCAGACGAATTTGATCTAAATTGTCTGAAAAGGAAAGATTTACACTTTTTGGATAAAAATGAAATCTTGGAATAGCAGAAAAGCGTATGTTAGTGCCTTACTAGAAGTGAAACATAGCCAGAAGCAAAAGAAGATTCCATAAGGTCTGTAACCTTTACTATTACTTAAAAAGGATTCACAAAATTTGTTGTCTGTAAAAAATGTTTTAGATAAAACTGGGGCTCAAATAATGGAAATTTCTATCTCTCCGCTGAAAAAAATGCGGAATGCATACCAATGAAAACGAACAACTTTCTTTCTCGCTTGCGAGACCAAATAAACGAATGTAAGAACCGAAACAATTTTGCAATCGTTTTTGGAGCAAATTCCCAAACTTCCTAGCCATTATTGCCGTTCATCATCCAGCAAATTGTGTGTGGAGCCGTATTCCAAAATATAAATGATACATACTGGAAGTATCAAAGATATGCAATAGAACTAATGAAGAACCTCTTTCCAGAAACTACTTTGAGCAAGAATTGGATAGTCAAAATATAGCCCTATTTAGGCCAAAAAAGAGATCAGTATGGCATACTATCACAATTACATTGAAGAAGCTGTCTATCAAGCACATCAATGAAAAAAGCTGAACCCAGAGAACAAAAAGGAAGGATAAACAAATGTCAGTAAGCAACCCCGAACAAGTTTTAGCCTTACATTAGATATGCAAGCTGTAAAATTGGCTCCATTTACTTATACTTAATAAATTATTTTATAATGTACACTCAGTTTAATTCTTCGTGTCACTATTTTCTAGCAAAAAAACTTCAAAACCACGTATGTGATATAACAATTGCTTATCTCTTATTTTTTAAACACTCCTTTCTTCGCTTAAAGAATCCAAGCAATGCACAGTTTTCAAAATCTCTTCGAAAATTTTTGAGAATAAAATGTTTTTCATTATCCTGAAAAATTGGGTTTTTCCTCATACAAGGTTTACGGATTCAGCGACGATATACGATTTAAATCAAGGGCAGTTTGCATAATGAGGACTGTTTTTACAACAGTGTGAGTATATAATACATATTTCATGCATTTGCGTTGTTTGACGCGAGACAACATTTTAGTTTAATAATTAAGCTATATTTATTGAGCACTATCAACATTCTATAGATTCTTAGTCGACTCAACAAATTCAGTGTATTTATCTGCAAAGCATTTTCATAATTTATATTATATGTTGATTAACCAAGAAATATTTAATAATTAGTTGATCCTTTTTATTTTGTTTTTATTAGAGTAAATATTTTTCTGTTTATCGTCAGAATTTAAAATTTAATTAGATTAAGACTGGTTTTGACCTTTGTTACAGCCATACCAACACCCGTGATGTTCATGTTAATTTGCCCGTAGTATATTAATATTTTGTTTCTTACTTTAATAAACCTTAGTATGATCGTATTTATAAATTTGACCTTAATGATTTAATAATTCATGTAAAACATTTTATTTTAACAGTAAATTTTAAGAAATCCTTTAATTGTGTTTAATTACTTAAAAGCTGATAAGATTTTTTTGTAGTAATTTTATTTATGCTTCAGTCGTGCTTACATTAGTCTCAACAATAGTCTATGGTAATTATAGATCTTTACTTTTGAACAAATACAATGCGAGCGTGCTATTGGAAAATTATTATTTTGCTTATTACAGCATGTGCGCCTGTGCACTGCAATTTGACCATAATATTACAAAGTGGTTTTATTTAAATTTTAACACATATCCATTACGTTATGGATGACCCCAACTTGGAGAGGAAATTAAAGTAAAATTGAAATGAACAATTTTATTTTGTACATTACTTTTGTACCTTAATTTTGGAAAAATTCCTAAAAGCAAAATTGAATTTGTAACATTCTTAACGTAGATGCATACTTTTCATCATAAATACTTTTCTCGTACATACAAGTAATTTTGTTTGTTTATTTATAAACCCTTCTGTAGCTAGTACTTTCTTCACATCAGTACTTTTAAGATTAGTCACAAATGAATCCATCTCGAATACACTTCATTCCAATGATGTTATCCCTACCCGATCTTCCACTCGTCAAGCCCATCTAAAAAAAACAGAGCATTATCGTTGGTAATACTGCACATTCTTAATATTTCGGAGAAATATACAAAATTGTTATAAAAAGCTCGACTAACACAATAATAAAATAAAATGGTACGTATGTTAATAAGTTGTAACAAAGCAGTCCTGAAAATTAATTAATTTTCCTATTTGATTTACTTAAAAAATATTCACTTCATTTTAGCATGTAAGTCCTCGCCTGCATTTGCGTAAACGAATTAGCCCTATTTTCTAACCAGTCGACACAAGATATCTGTATCGGTATTCAAACCCAGAGCTATCTCTCAATCACTACACCCGCTTCCGTGTTTAAAAATTCATGTTACGGTGTTGGCGTTGTAATGAGACCAGACCCATATTTTCACTCCTAAACCGTGTTATCCTTGGTAATTATGATCGAATACAACCGCTGTGTTGTAATTCGATACCCAGTAAATTACGAAAATAGTGCTAATCAGATTTAAAGTATTTTAATTTAAAATTGAGCACAATATAAACCCAGTAAGCTTATCCTGAACATCCTGTAACAATCTATTTTGCGTTTGTAGATAAAAGATGAGTATTCATTAGTATCTGTTCATACTCGTTATTACTTAACTTCTCAATTTTTATTAAAGTAAGTGGATGAAGTGCATCCATTGTTTGGCGTGATAATTAAATATATATATATATATATATATATATATATATATATATATATATATATATATATATATATACATATATATATATATATGTTAAACGGTAAGTTTGAGGACACTTTTTGTTATAAAGTGAGAAGTTCGGGGACAATGTGGAAGTTCTAGGTCGGGCTCAAACTTCCACTTTGTGACAGAAGAGTGTCCCCAATGTTCCACTAGTACATAAGTTGCAGAATACCTATATATAATATGGTAACTTTGAGGTCATTTATTAATACGAAACGTGAATATTGGGGTCATTGTGGAAGTTTCAGGACACAATATAAATTAACATTGTATCTAGATATCAATTTTCTTAATAAACCATTAAGACAGTACGGTGGAAAATAAATGAAAAAATACAAAGAAAAGGTAGCCATATTGTAATAAAAGTACTTTAATAAAAATATGTTTGAAATAAAAAAATCAAAATAGATTACATACTATGATTTTTCTTTAAATGGTCAGTACAAAAGTTTTTAATCAATTCGATAACTTATCTAAAAAGAAATAAATATTGTAGTTCATATAGAAAGTGATATTAATTTTAATATTTTGTACATATTTTGAGATAAAATGGGTTTTAGTTTCCAACAATAGACATTTTATACAAACTCACATTGATGGATTTTCCTTTAAAAGTGTGGAAATTATAGTATTATAGTTTAGTTAAAAACTTCATAAAGTGATTTTTTCTTTGTTAAGCGGTTCATTCTATTATTGGTATTTTGGCAAACACTATCATCACATCAAAATTAATGAAGAAAGTGGGTTTGTTTAATGCTGTTTGCTTTCCATCTTAACACTCTTCACATCACAACCTGTAGGCGTAGATGCTTATATGTTTGTATATTTCCTTGCAAGGTACCTCATACTTTAGAAGGATTTTTAAGTATATTTGAAATGTTTATGGAACATTTATAAAAGACAACCTGTTCTTTTGTCGCAATATTTCATGCAATGTTTTAGCAGCATACTAGTGTAATATTTTGGGTACTTAAACATTTGTCTCATATCATTCTAACCTTTGTAGTGGAATATTCATAAACGTGGAAAAGTTTTAGTAATATTAGTTATTACAATTACATATATGTTTCAATTATCTTAATTTTTTATTAATTAAATGTGCTTCATCTGACATAAAATGTGGTGGATAAAGTTTTCATCATGTACACGTCGCAATATTTCTTCGCTGAAAATCCTGCGAGCAAGCGTATCACCATTTTACAACTCTTGGACGACTTGAATTTTGTAAAGGTGGAAAGATAAGTCTTTGTGTAAAATTCACAGTAACGATGTTACCCTTTAAGCCTCAAGTTTAATGTGGTTCCAGTTTCTTCAAACTTTCTTACCCACTGTATGCATGAGCACATTCCATGTCGTGGAAAATTGCAATTATTACGAAACACGCTGGACGCCTAACCACTTCTACATGTTACTGTTTAAATATCAGTTCAACCTGCCCTGCTCCGTCGAATAACCGAAAATTTTCAATCTAAGTTAGAGAGTGTTTACAAAAACATGGTTCCCATTTGAGCAGAATTATTTATAAGACATAAATGGCATACTTTCCTCTACTAAAACCTGTAAAACAGCTTTGAAAATACATATTTTCTTAAAAACTGCGTACTTCAAAATTTCCCACTTCACTGACGGATCCTGTATAGCCACTTAAATTTTTAAGGCACCGACACGTTTAGACAATTCATAGTGCAACATTTTTTTACCTTTAAAGTGTACTCGTAAGTCTTTAGTAAGTTGTGAAACTGAATAACCAGAGAGTGAATGGAGTAGTGAATTGAGTGACCCAATTGCAACTTTGTTGATTTCTGATGATAGTACCACATCTGTAAATTATTTAATGGAATGGGATATATACATGTTTTGATAGGCGTCATCTGATTATAAGCTTGAGTAACATTTTATCACTATAACATTAAATGCATTTGTCGACGGCGATGAGTATCATGGAACGATTTTGTGGACAGGTGTATAGTTGATAAAGGCAACAAAGAAACAAAGGCGATACTGAAAATGAGTGATATGCACGTAAATCAAAAATGCGTGTGAAATACGTAATTCAGCAGCTAATGCAATTTTAATTTAATTTAATACTTTTGGTTGCTTAAATGGTCGAGTTGGTAACGGTGCTATCCGTGCAATTATGCATTATCAATTTATAACGCATTTACATACACAACTTTCACTGAAGATTTAGAATACTATATCCCGGATCACCCAATAGAAAATATGTTTTTAATAATTAGAAATGACGTATGTAATAAAACTTTTCGGAAAAATTAAAGAACGATTTAAAGAAATGGTCAAATGCATTCAAATGATATTTTTAACAACGTTTTCTTAATAGGTGCTTAACAACAAACACAAATTAAATGATACTCAAAGGTCCATGGTCTTCAATGGTACGCAATTTTCGATTAACCTGACGCATCATGTTCTGGACGGTGATGTTTACTTGTGATTTTTTGTAAAATTTGACGACGTAACTGTTATTCGATTTGGGCTTCCAACCATTATCGTAAACCTTTCTACTTAATATTGCCGAACAATCTTCAATCAGACGAGCCTGAGGTACATTTGGGGTTGTCATTTTGGGCGCAAATGGGATGTTGTGAGTCTAACCAATTTCGCCTTGTTCTAGAATTCTAGAATCGGGCCAGAATATAATATCATCGTTAAGGTGATGTGTGTTAATAAAATCAACCTCTAACACGACCAACGTAAGGCTTGAAATTGCTCTAGCTGATATGGTACGCTAGACTAACACCCTGTCTTCTATTTTGTTTTTGATTTATATTTCACGTTATTTGGGCAATTCTGTACATCAGCTGTATAAGGTGAAGTATCTTTCTTCATCCATAATCACAACTTTGTTAGCTGTGAAGTGGCGTTTTGTTAATGCACGCAACATATTGGGATTTTGTAACTGTCCATCAGTGTATTTTGGACATTTCTTCCGTTTCCGATACGTCCCCTTCTGCTCAGTTCTCGACTAATGGTCATGTGACTTGCTCGAAACCTACGACTTAATTCCCGAGTGGATTTTCCCAATTTATCCTTTGCAGCTTCCATCAACCTATTTGGGTCGGCATTAGTCAAAGCTTTGGTCGCCCTGATTTTGTTATACCTTGTTCACATTCAGCTAAATATATTCACAATTTTGGCAACTGTCCAACTAGGTTGTACACAGATTTTCGGATGTCGAGGTTGTACACCATAACTTTTAATATTTGACAAATATGACACATTGAAGTTTAATTTATTTTCTGACACTTGAATCCAAAGGTGACTAAATTCGAAGTTATTTAGGATTGATATTGAGATTATAAACTTTTTCCGAAAATTTGTTATATACGTTAGAAATGGAGACAACATTCAATCAAATGTGAAGTAGTTTCGCATCGCATTACAGCATAATATGCACATTCACCTTCAAGAACCAGTGACAGGATCAAATTCTGAAATAGATTCAGATGACTTCGTGAACTTAAATTACGATCCACCCAATTCCATCACTTTGCCATTGATGTCTAATACTAATGCACAAATTGCTCTAAGTGTTAATTATGAAGATAAAATTAATGAACATCTTGCAATTAAGGTAGAATAAAGCGTCACATTAGAAAATTACAGCAATGTTTATATTGGTGGCTATTTATTTTTGAAGTCTTGAAAAGTTTGATTGTAATCAGTGCAAAAGCGAATTTTGAAATAATTGTGATTGTCGTAATGATAAATCGCAATTGCTATTGCTGCAAAAATACCGCTGCAAATTGTATCAATACTTCCACATCAAAAGTGTAAATTATGGTGTCAAAATGACATTTACTCATTTGTCTTATATTATGTGATCAATAATGAATTTTTGAGAACTTTCTGTCCCAGTACATGTTTTTGTACTGGTATCCTTTCGTATGTTTTACGGTATCTCGCTTTTTTCGCGACACCTGCTACTTTTTAGTGAAACCAAAGATGCACTAATCAAATTTGCCATAGTCATCTTAGTTTTGTGTGCTACAGGGTGATTTTGAAAAATTGCATTGTCATCCCTATAATTCTGTTATTGTTAGACATATTAAAAAGTAAAACTGATGTTTGTAATTTTTTGCGTAGAATCCAGTGGCGTACTCAGATTTTCTTTAGAGGTCACAGTTTTTGAAAGATTGACATAACCTACTTTTTTAATGGGACACCCTATATATTTTTTTAAATCTTTTCCCTTACCAAGAGCTTTTCAAAATATAGCATAGTCTATATTTATTTTTATAAATAACGTGACAAAATGACTTTTTCTATAATTTACTTGATAATAGTGGATAGCCGTGGGTAACCATGGTAAGGCAAAAACAAAATAATTAACGTTCTGACATTACTTAGGTATTTGATTTTTGAAGTGTCTGCTTCTCTCAAATTATTCCTTTCCCAAATTTAGTGCTGATATTATTGTTATTCGTTGTTTTGTTTATTGTTATCGTTCTTGTTCTTGTTGTTGTTGTTGTTTAATTATTTTTAATATGGCTCAAAACCAAAAATTTGAAAACTTTGAGAAATATGATATGAATACCTGCTTCGTATTATCTACTGAAAACGCAGGCCAGGTCTTAGAACTCTATCTGAACAGGTCAGTTAATCTTTACCTTAGCATTTGTATTTTTTATATACGTATTTTGTCATATAGATATCCCGAAAGAAGACAACCCAACAGAAGAATATTTCATAAATTGAAATTTAATCTTTACCAACATGGATGTTTTGACAAACCTCGACTCCGAGTTTACAACAAAGAGAACGAGGAATCAGAGGTCAACGTTTTAGCAGTTGTTCAAACCACATCTGAAACCTCGTGCAAGAAAATAGATGAAGAAACCGGTGTCTCTAAAACAACAGTGCAAAGGATTTAAAAACATAAATTCAAACCCTACAAGTATAAAATTGTACATCATCTGCACCCTGGTGATGCTGAACGTAAATTGAGTTCTGCAATTGGTTTATAAATATGAAAACTCAGGACAATATTTTGAAAAAAAATAATTTGGTCAGACGAGGCACATTTTACAAGTTCGGGAATTCTTAATAGACACAACTCGCGTCTTGGAGTCCCCGCGTGATTTTTCCTAGAGAGCGTCAAGGCAGGTTAGGATTTAATGTCTCCTGCTTTATTTTTAACCGAAAATAGTTTACAAGATTTATGAAGAAAACCTAAACTCTAATGGGTACTTACAAATTCTATAAGAAAAAACTATGAACATTTTAGAAGATATTCCACTGGCTCAACTGAACGATATATTCTTCCAGCAGGATGGGGCTCCAGCCCACAATGCTAGAATAACACAAAACTGGCTAAATGAACGTTTTCCCATGAGATGGATTGGAACAAATGGACCTATTCAATGGCCACCACGATCACCGGATCTCTCGGTTTTGGATTTTTTTGTGGGGTATCTAGAGAATAAAATTTATTCAAGGCAATATAGCAACATGCAGCAATTAAAATTGCAACGAAACAATCATTTATTTTGGAAAATGCTATTAAAAGAATTTATAAGCTTTGTGAAACTTGTAGGAGACATAATGGTCTGTAATTTGAACAATATTTGTAATTAATTAATTATTTTGTTTTTGCGTTACCATGGTTACCCACAGCTATCCAGTATTATGAATCTAAATTATAGAAAAATAATTTTGTCACGTTATTTATAAAAATAAGTATAGACTATGCTATATTTTTGGTCTTGGCAAGGGAAAAGATTTTAAAAAATTAATAGGGTGTCCCATTAAAAAAAAGTAGGTTATGTCAATATCTCAAAAACTGTGACCTCTAAAGAAAATCTGAGTATCGCCACTGATTCTACGTAAAAAATCTACAAATATCAGTTTTACTTTTTAATATGTCTGACAATAACAGAGTTACAGGATGATTGAAAATGCAATTTTTCAAAATCACCCTGTAGCACAAAAACTAAGATGGCTATGGCAAATTGGATTAGTGCATTAATTAAAAGTAGCAAGGTGTCTCGCAAACCGCAAGGTTCTAACCTAAAAATAAGCGAGATACCCCGTAAAACATACGAAAATGGCATACCCATACCACCAACGGTTATAATTTTAAATATTCGTTTTTTGTAAATAACTCGAAAACTATTAACTTTACAAAAAAATTATAAAAATGCTTTTCGATCAGAAATTTTATTTCCTATCTAATACCAAAATTTAAAACTATTGGTGTTGGCGGGTTCCAAAATCGAGTTTTTTGGAAATATTTCGAAAATGGCAAAATTTTCTAAAAATTGTACAAACACCCAGAAATTTTATGTCCTATCTAACGGTATTTTCACTTTTTGAACATACAAATAGAATAAATAATAATATAATACTATTATTCCAACCAAATGTATAAAATTAAGATTTGTTTTGTTAGTAATTAAAATTGGATCTAGTTCTATTTTGTGAAAGTTTGTTTTTATAAAATAAACCAACCGCATTGCGTTAAATTGATTTATTTGGAGTTTGCATATAATTGAAATTTCTTTCTAATAGTACTTAAAGTTGTGATTATATACATTATTTATAGTCATATGTACCTCAGAATATTGGAACGAATTGAATGTTTTGTTGTACTTAAGCCTGAATTTCATATATGATTAAGGTAAATACAACCAAAGAACGATATCAATTAGGATTTAATATCAGGATCTAGATATTTTTAAACAAAGATCTTGAAGCTAAATCATATGAAACTATTTCCAATTTTTATTTAAATTGAATTATTTCATAGAGTAAATAAATGCTAATTTATTATTTTATCTTTAACACAGCTTTGCCGGTATCTACTACAGAACTTACCAAAATACGTAATCATAAACCTGTGTCTGAAAATTAGTTACCCAGAACTGTAATAAAGCAGGTAGTATTTAAAACTACCACAAATTTTATTGCGTACACTGGGTAAAGATTAAGATGTGCATTCTGTCAGTATTTGCTGAAATCGTGTTTCTTACAAATACCTCCGGCTTTCGGCTTTTTTTTAATCTTTTGCGATGTCTCAGCTTGGCTGTAAATTTTCTTATTTTAACTAACTGTTTGATTTAACCACTGCGTGAACAGGTGTAATACTATAATGTACCTAATTATGGAAAACACATGGAAACTGGTTTATACTAATTAGCAATTTTATTAAAATTGTTATAAAACTATTAAGAAAGTGGCATTAAATAGTAAATAAATGTGCATTTAAAATAAAACAGATATACTTGATCCTGGCGGTAAGACACTACACCAAAGAGCACCGAACTTTACAGAGGGAAGCTAGGGCGGTACCTTTGATATTTTGAGGTACAAATTACATTGCCTTGCGCCATTTTTTAAGTGTGTATCAAAGCATAATTAATAAATATTGTCACTATTAGCATGACTATTATCATGACTTAAAATTATAGTATGTTAATTAAGGTACCTGTTGGCAAAGAATAACAAAATCTCAAAATAATTATTAGTTCCACTGTTCCTTCTTGTGTAATTCTGTATAATTTTCATTGGGAATCATACGAAGTCAGAATATCTTACATATATTTCTCAGGCATTACTTATTAACAAATGCTTGTATCTTCCCATATGACTTGTAACGTTAGCAGATAATTACCAAGGACATGTTATAAACGTTGCAGCCACTGTTAATGTCCTTCATAAACGTTACATTGTAACGTCCTAACAGTTACGTCTATTTAACATGGAAAATAATTAACGGTATAATGTAACCTCATACAGTTAAATTGATGTTTTGAAAAGTCATCAAACCAATGTTTTGATACTGATGTAAAACGTGTTATGAAAAACGTCCACCAAACAGTGGCGAAACTACAAAATTTTTCTTGAGGGGCCAGGCCCCACGGGCTCTTTGGGGAGGGTGCGTATAAAAATTTTGTTGGGGCGTACACACTTTTTATAGATGCATGCGCGTGAAAACTACGTCAATCTTGTTTTCACTCTCAATTTTAAACAGTTTTGGTTTTCATCATCATGATTTGTCATATACCTACTTTAAGTAAAAGACTTTCTTGTTTTCACATTTTATTTAGGAAATATAAGATATAAGTATGAATTAAAAAAACTTCAAACTAATTTAGTTTTCTGTCTGTTTTATAAAACAGAGAGAACTTGTTCAGCCGACAATTTCTGCTTAACTAAAGCATTTTCGATACAGAGAAGTGATAAATTTAAAATCTATCTTGTACCATTGTGGTTCTCAGCCATGTTTTTATCCGCCTCATAGCGGAGAAACTTCTTTCGCAACCAGCTGAACTGATTGGAAGCCTACAGCAATTTGTAGTAATTTGTAAAGATTTGGAGTCAGATCCCCCTTCACTTGAATTTTAGATTTTCCAACGTGATTTCAAGATTTTTATTTTTGAATAAATTTCGTATCACTAAAACTTCAGCTTGAAGTGTTGAGATTTCGATATTGAAGGCTCTCTGATAATTGGCGACGAACCCAAATGCTTGATCCAAATCTAGCTTCATAAAGGAATCAATCGATTTTGCAAGGGAAGATTTTCAAATCGTTTTTCATATTGCCAATCACGTCCATGACTTGGTAGTAAATGTTGACTTTCCAGTATTCGGGAGCTGTAGTTCCTGCAGGTATGTCGATCAGAGATGATTTACCCAGGGTTGAGTCAGATAGATATTCATTAAGCCTTTCTGGTTGCTTCCTTTTTTTGAAATCGTTAAAGGCTCCAAACAAATGTCTTGTTCTCCTGAGAATTTTTCTATTTCACTCCACAGGTCCTCAAATTTGTTCCTCTTCTCTTCAAAGCTACTTATAGTGCTATCTATGATATCACGAGCCTGACCTAGTGTGGCATCTTTTCTCTGAAAATATTTACTCAGCACATTTGAACAAACAAACGATAAATTGTGGCTTTATCATCGATGCCTGTATTCCAAGTGCTTCTACAGAATTTTTGTCTCGCCCTTGTTCAATTTCCTCATCCAGAGCATTTCGAATTGCTTGGAAATTTTTCAAAAGGATTTGCAATTTTATATCGACAACTCCACCTGGTACTGCTAAGACTTCCCATTTCGCCCCCGACTTATACCTAGAGCATCACGGGCGTTTATGAGATGAGAGTGATGACCGGGTTGAGAAAAGTGGACGTATATTGCCTCCAGAGTGTTGAAAATGCAGCTGCAGTAGACACCTTAGCACAACTGTCGACAATTACCAAGTTCATCCTGTGTGCCAAGCAATGAAAGTAAATGGCTTGTAGATGATCCTCTCTTATTTTGGCTTGCAGTCCTTGGTGTTTCCCAGACATAACACTGGCTCCATCGTTCCTCAACTTCCATGCTTACGGTATATCTGATTGCCACGGACAATTGTTCTTGTTTGTAGCACCTAGCTTCATCAACCATTATCGAAAAAACACATTGCCGCACTTCTTCTACAATCTGTTCAATAACAAGTTGAGATGCGATGCTTATTATTTCATTTTGTATTTTGGAACTTGCAATAACTGATATGTCTGTCTAGATGCATCGAAAAATTCGTGTCATGTTTTGCCATAAGTTCACCCAACTCCAGAAAATTTCCTCGGTTAGTAGATGTTGCGTCTTCTCGGTGTCCTCGGAGTGGCAGCCCTTGACGTGTCAAGTATAAAATCATGGCGATTAATTTTATCATATAATCTCGGTTCTGTATTATCATTTCTTCATGTTGTATGGTTAGATTCTTATGAATGCTTGTAGCCTACAAACCTTTGTATACAGTCACTGGAGCCAAACAGGTGTCATGTTTTTCAGCGACTCACTTAGTTTCCTCCAATTACTGAACCCATTAATCGAAAACTTTTCATTTTGATCTCGAATATTTGCAGAATGCCGAAAATGTCTGCAGACAAAGCAGAACGCTTTATCTAACTTCACACTATATTCAAGCCACTGATAAGTATCAAAGAATTGAGACGAAAACGAACTCCGTCTACCTCCAAATGAACTTTTCTGGAAAAACAACCCTTGGGCCCCTTGGCTGCGAAGGACCACTATCAAGAGTTCCCAGATCTTGATCTTCTGGATCATTTCGTCCTCTTTGATTTGTTTCTGCAGATGTAAAACATCGGATGTTTTGCTATCTTGCCCTTCTTCAGCGGCTTTATTTACATCTTCTCGTATGCCTCCACCAACATTTTCTATATTTGAAGTTGAAGATTGTGTTAAATCACAAGTTATCTCAATATTTGTTGTTGAATCACATACTGGAGTAGACGTTGCCTTGTCTCAGTCTCATCTTTGTCGGGTTGATTTGTGGCAGATTTGAAAAACGATCGTATGTCTTTGAATTTATTCATGTTCAAACCGCCCACAATCTGCAATCTGCAACGCAAATAAAAACAAATTTATAAACACCGAAGCTAACTGCTCGGACACTGATGAGGAAACAAGTAAAAGGCGTCAAAGAAACTACAAATCAAAATCCTTAGCAGTTTTAACTTTAAACTATTATTCTTATTATTAGCTGAAACTTGTGATGCAATCTTTCCTTTTTTTTCACCTATCAAAATTTATAATACTCTAAAACAAACATACAAATACGTAAAATTACCTTAGTCCTTAGTTGTTTGTGGCAGTTGGCCTTGGCAGTGGCTATTTGTTTGGTTTGATGTTTTATTTCACACAGCACTGTGCTGTCAGCACAGAAGACTCAGAACATGGAACACCGAACACAGGTTATATTTGCACTTGGCTCATAATAATAATAATAATAATGTTACATAAAACGTTAAACATAACTATAACAAGTACTAACCCCATGAATTCATCGTGCGTTGCAGCGTTGCTTATATAGGTACCGATGACGCAAGCAACCCTTCTCGAATCTTCTAGAAGTTCGATGACTAATAATTTACGTAAGCTGCTGTCTGAGTCTGACGAGGCATCGTAATTATGATTCATAGATCTAGATTGTTCGGAATAATGAGTCACCATTTCCGGTATGTTACACTATTTTTAAGTTTCAAGTCTCGCTTCCTTTATAAAAAGTTATCTTTTAGAATGTTAATGTAAACTGTATGTAAACTAATCTAATCCACTAATCTTTGCGGCGTCTTTATGCTTGCTGGGTTTATTACATCGTGAAAGAGGAACTATACATGCTATTGTTTATGCATCAACACTCAACGCATATCAGTATCATGAGCCAAAACAATTCCAAGAGCAGCACAGTCACAGTCAGCAGTCTACCGCCGCCCGACGCTTAGCTAAACAAATATTATTTCACCGATATAACTTATGCTCGAATGATGAATATTCTAATGTCCTTACATAATAAATAATAATTAATAATTTTACTTATCACTATGTCACTATTACTACTCGTTTGTTTATCGCAATGGTTTAAGATTTAACGAATTACGTTGCTAGATGGAATTTAAGATAAGAATGAAAATGGGAAGTGCTCCGTTTTTCTGGGGTGTCACTTGACTGGGGTGTGCCTGGCACACCTTGCACCCCCACCCCCTGGTTTCGCCACTGCCACCAAACAATACTAAAATCACATTCTGGTATACCAGGTGTCTCAGTTGTGTGGTTCCAACGTCAATCTCTGTTGTTCGGAAAAATTAAATAATAAATATTTTAAGTTTTATATACACCTAATGTCCTCAAAAATAAGCATAATAACAAGATTCAGCCACTTCCGGTTTGACTAGAAATACACCTAACTTTGGAATTTAAATGGCACCTGTATATTTAATTCGATATTTGAATTCTCCGCAAAATTTCCTTTTCAGCGGTGTATCATACCTTATATTGCGACTTAATGGTACTGAATAAATCAAATTAAAAAAGTATTAAATTACTTTATTTAACCCAGTTGTAAACTAATGTTATATAATACTGCAACAGTTCTAACGAAACATTAAATCTTAAACTCTAAGGTAAATGTTCTAAATGTGCTCGTTGTTCCAAGCAACATTCTGCTTTACGTAAAAGTTCACCAGACGTTACAGATCTCAATACTTCCTGAGCAGCTTCAACTTTTTTAAATTTGATTTATTCATTACTATTAAGCCTTTGAAATAATAATCGCAATTTACCCAGCGCGTAAAGAGATTAGAATTTGGGTGAAGTAAAATGCATTGTGTCAACAACTGCATTTGTTTCAAATATATCTTAATTACCTCATTCTATAAATTATCCACTATAACATATTACCTGATTGATGTTATCTGTACATTTTATTGGTGGACGTTCAAAATTCCCTTTACTGCAACTACCATTATAATATTTGGTATTGTTATAAAACTTCAAAAGGTATCTACCGGTACACAACGGTACAAATGTAATTTAAATAGTTCTATGAACCCAACTTTTATGACCGGAAGGATTACCTTGGGGTTGCAAATTTCTATTCACATCTAAATAAATTTGACAAATACTTAAATCTAAAATAAAAAAATTGGGCAATATTCGTTACAAATATACCTTAGAATATTTTTTAAGTTTTTAATGTTAGCTTAAAGTACAATATATTATATAGTTTTAAATATACCTTCAAATATGATAGATCTTTAATTTCTTTAGAATTTTCAGAAATATTTACAGCTTATTCTATGACAAAACATACAATTTGTGTACTGTCATAAGTTTTTATGTAGTGGTTGCTTTTTAATGGAGAATAAATCGATTTTTATTTTTTATAAATACAACGGATGGGAAGTACTGTATCAACAAGAATTTTTATTTGTTCAATCGCTTTAAAATGTTGGAAAATGTCTAAAAACAAAATTTGAGCAAAAAAAATCTTGCCCCTGTGTGTAACTTTTGAAGGACAACATATCAACTTGAAATTTGGCATACATATAGATGGTAACAACCCAAAGCGACTGATTAGTATTAGATAGAAAATAAAATTTCTGATCGAAAAGCATTCTTGTAATTTTTTTGTAAAGTTAATCATTTTCGAGTTATTTACAAAAAACCGATTTTTAAAATCTATGGTTTTTTACTATCTCGAATACCATTTGTTGTACAAAAACACAGGGACAGAAAATGCTCAAAATTTCATTAGTTATCACATAATATAAGAAGAAATGTGTAAATGTCATTTTGACACCATAATTTAAATTTTGATGTGGAAGTATTGATACAATTTGCAGCGGTATTTAAGTTCTCTGCCTGACATGCAATCTTTCTTATAAAGTGAATTCTTATTCAGATATTGAAAAATTTACACTTAAATTATGCCTTAGCAATTTTTTCGTGTCGTAACAAAAATTTCAGAGACCATAATTAATCGATAGTTTTATATCTTCGAATAATCAGTTGTTTTAGAAATATTTGATAAAACCAAAAGTGTCTGTAATAACCCCCCTACCCTGGATTTCTTCCAAAATTTAATCAGCTCTAAGCCAAATGAAAACAAGTTTAAATACACAATTTTAGGTACGTAGGTATTTTCGTTCTGGAGTCGTGGATACTAATACTACACGCCATGCGCACACGCCACTGGTTATATATTTTATATTTTCAAATTATATAAAAATATATAAATACATAACTTCAAAGCCCGTAATCATATCGGTCATATCGATTTTAAACGCAATAATCCCCATTCTGATCAGCCAATATTGATATTTTTAATTTCGACCATTGATTTGTACTTAGCGATCTTAAATACCCGACTTTAATAAACATCGAATTAAATAGTGCACAATTTTGTACCTTAAAACGGTTCACCACTCGTTATTATAGAGGCATGGAAAAATATTATCGCGGGTCTGACTTATAAGTAAAACAAAACAGCACAATCAGTTCACGTGCTAAGCGAGATGGAATACACAACAAACTAAAAGCCCTGATGTCATACATTCGTCTTTGAGTAGTATCAATGACACACTTAGTTGCTACTGTCAACGAGAACTGAAAATCAGTGTTTTTGCAACATCGGTAAAATTATGTCTCTCACTCAATAATGCTTATTGGGTCCCTTTCTAGCTTACTATAAGTTACACCCGCAATAATGTTTTTTCTATTTCGAGTTGATAACTAACTCATTACCGCACTGTTTTCAATTGTTTTCGGTTTTATAATGAGATCTATTATCGTACTGTTTTCAAGTTGGTAGTAAGGTTAGAAAAGCAAATTCACTAACAAAATATTAGTGACAGCTGACATCCCATAACTTTCGCTTTTAAGGTTGTAATAAAAACGTGAAATGTGATTTTCTTAACTACAAAATACAACACAAGTACATCAAAATATAATTTTATAGACTTACATACTAAATATATACTAAATGAAAAACTACTTCTGAATGAAACAATTATTATAAATATTAGCATTGAATACACAGTTATCCGCTGTAAATTAAGTTTCCTTCAAATTGAACTTTTGTATAATTGTATTACCAACTTTTCCCTGTTACAAACTTACTATCTCAAAATTCCTAGATATTACATTTTAACATTTTAATATTTTCAATAGAAAAATAGTATAAAAACACGTTTAATAAGACGCTTTATCACACTGTTCATTAGAAAACTCGGCTACGCGGCTCGTTTTCAA
Organism: Vesta saturnalis; assembly: GCA_036346205.1. Taxonomy (NCBI): domain Eukaryota; kingdom Metazoa; phylum Arthropoda; class Insecta; order Coleoptera; family Lampyridae; genus Vesta; species Vesta saturnalis. The sequence continues at coordinate 35,251 of JARFJB010001003.1, read as the reverse complement.
ACTTGAACTCGTGCGATAATAACGTCTCTTATTAAACTTGTTTCTTAATATACTATTCTATACCTGCATATTTTTATTTAGAAATTATGTAAAAAGTATTAGTTTGCTTTTTTAATTAAAAACTAAATTTGAAGCAATGAATTTTTTAATTTTCCAATCCTCTAGTTGGAATTGTTCATTAACGAACTTGACTTGAATGTTTGTATTAAATGTCATATCGATAGTTTTAATGGTTGAAAAGATATCCGACACACACACACACACACACACACACACACACACACACACACACACACACACACACACACAACACACACACAAAACACACACACACACACACACACACACACACACATCGCACACACACACACACACACACACACACAAACACACAAAACACGCACACACACTACACGTACAGATGCACAGACGAACAGACGCACAGACAAACAGACACTGCAATCTATTTTATACGTTTATAACGAAAACAGGTAATATTGTAAAACAAACAAAAATGACGTTTGAAACTTCATATGAAATAGATAAAACGTGTTAACAAAAAAAAAAAGAATTCTAAAGCCGCTCGCTTCTATAAAACATCAATAATACAGTTTAACCATTTTCGTTCATATTTAATTAATTTTAGACTTCCGTTATATTCAGAAACTTTATAAAGAAAAGTTATGTAAAATTAAATTTTATTTAAAAATATCTCTACTCACCATTTTAAACAATATACATTACCCATATTAACGAATTGAATATTTTAAATTTCAAAAATTGTTTCCAACAACTTTAACAATTTTAGTAGATAATATTGCTACTGACGAAGATAACTGTAAGTATTTTCATAAATCGGTATTCATTTTCTATAATTCTTTAAATAGAAACAAATATTTGTAATCTGTGTCGAGAAAAATTATTTCTAATTTTAATACTTTATAACACCATTTTATTTTTAACAAAATAAAAACATAAAGTAAGAGTTTCTGAATTACCTCAATTAATTTACATGTATGAATACAAATTTATGTAGGAGTAATTATGTCTAAATAGCATTGTCCTCAAACTTACCGTCTAATAGTATAAAACTTACGACCCCAAACTTCACAGTCTTTAATAAATTCTTTGAATATATACTATACACTTGTATATACGCGTATATAGGTGCTAAACTTACGTTTGACATATATATATATATATATATATATATATATATATATATATCGTCACCTTAGGACTAGAACTCGATAACTCTAAAAGCATATTGCTGAGAAAACTGATTTGAAAATTTGCATAAAATTGGGTGCTTTACAGCTAATAACATTCATTATAATTTTTATTGTGGTTTTCTGACTTTATCAGAAATGTTTGTTGTTATTTGAAACGTTTATAAGATATTTTTGACATTTTGAATATTTGCTTCACTAACTCGAATACTGGTTTAACAGGAGTTATTCACTTTGATTTTGGGAAGAAAACACACTGGGAGTGACTTAAAGCGGTTTTATCCGCAACTTTTTAATCTATAATTATATATATATATATATATATATATATATATATATATATATATATATATATATATATATTGTAGTAATTTATTTGAAAAAAATAGAATTTTTATAGGGGATTCATTTAGATTTGTTGGAAAAATAAAATAAAAGTAATTTACAATTTGATATGAATTTAATTTTTATATATGAATTTAATTGCATCTAGAAGTACAAGTGAAATCATTAAATGGTTCTTTATTATGTAAATTCCACGTTATATTAAAAAGCTTGTATGTGAAATAAACCTTAATAAAATTTGCACAATAACGCATGCGTAGCGTCTTAACTGAATGAAATAGCAAAACTGTCAAAATTGTTAAATGGGAAATTCTTAAAAATGTGAACTTAATAATTTTATAATTGAAATTTAAATGTTGAAGGAAGAATAAAAATTTCATTGTTTTACGGATGTTTACACCGTTATTGCATAAACATTTACACCTATAGATGAAACACAAATGCAGGAAATTACACAAATAATGGATACAAATTTAAGGGTTATTATAAAATTGACTCACATGTGTATCGGCATATTTTCAAAAAGATGTATTCATTCGGCTAGTTCCATATACAAACTTCGTAGGCTCCTTCCGGTATGTGATCGATGTTACTGATTCGTTGTTCCAATTTGCTGCATGTACTTCCAACTTTTATCAACGTACCTCGGTTAAATGGTGACTTTCTTGTGGTAATCGTTACTTAAATTTGCTTAAATAACTTCAACTAAGCACTGAGTTATTTATTATTATTTATTTAAATGTTGTTTTAAAATTGTTTAAATAATTTTCGATTTAAAATTATATTTAAGGTTGTAAATCTTTGATTTTAATTCACTTTGTTTTAGAACCCGATATGGAATATCGTTTATTATGTCGCACCAGGAAAATAAACATCAATTCACAAAATTTAATAATTTTATTTACGAGAAACATAACCAAAACAAAATACAACAACCGAATTTTAAAACCGTTAAACTTGAATCGTAACACGCTTTACTATTATGGAAAATTATCGGTAACCTAACTTTATTTATGATTGTAGGTTAAGAACAATTGTTTCTGAATTCTCGGCTCTTCACTAAACTCGTTTCAAAATTTCCGAAAGTAAACGTGACTTGAAACTTACGTGTTAACACAAAACACAACACTTTGACCTTTTGTCATAAAATTAAAACTTTGGAAAAAAATGGAAGAGAGAGATCGTTTCAGGATTAATTCCTTACATACTATCCTGTTAGCTACAAAATTTCAATTTTTTCTATCAATACAAACAAAGTAACTAAGTCTGTGATTGGTGCAAATAATTTTGAAAACTTATCTAAAATATAAATTATGCTATAACTTACTTAATATGCTACTAATTTACATTTTGAAAACATAATTGAAATCTGTGCATGATTCCGCATAAAATGATACCTCACGTGACATATATCTGTTCAAAAATGTACGATTTGACTTATTCTTATCTAATATGAAAATGTAAACTTTCACCATTAACACTCATAATAAAATACTTATCTTTTTGGGATTTTTAATGGTGTACTTTAAATTATACAATCTAAACGTTTCGATAACACTTACAGTTATCTTCGTCAGTAGTAATGTTTGTTAAAAATTGTTAAAGATGTAGTAAACAATTTTGTCAAATTTGAAAAATTCAAACATAAACATAAGTCTGCTATTAGTATAACAGTTTGGGAAACATAAAGCCAACTATAAAATTTCTTTAGTAAAGAATAACTAGGCCATAAAATTAAATATTATTAAACTGCCTCAAAGATGACAAACCAGAACACTCTCTACGACGAAAGCTAACAATGAAATTTGCCAGCCAAAAACACATTTAACATTTAATCGAGTTATGATGTAAGTGTAAAGTTGTGAATAACTTCAATTTTAAAATGATAGAAGCATTCACAAATCCAAACATCACATCAAATAAAATAACCCAGTTAAATCTAACAAAGAGATATCTTTATCAATAATTGGAAGTTATTAACAATGAAAAGCGCAATGCAGAACGTTCTTTGTAATTTTTAATTTCAATTTAATATCAACTACTTATGTTAAATTATAGTCCTGTGGTAATTTAACATATAATTGGTAAAGCATTTGCTTCAAGGTCTAGGAAAAACACAGCAAAAACCTAGACATACCAAAAGTTGAAAATAAATTAAAATCAAGGCGTATCATTATGCTTTTTTAATTATAAGATGCCAAAACCTATTTAAACGGAGATTTTCTTCTTGTCTATTAAAATTATTCGGGTGTTTATATATTTCAATAGCTTCACGTTGCAAACGAACATAATAATGGTTTGTCTTGACAATATTTCCATATTGTCAAATTGAATGTCATGATTTAGATTATTCAGGGCATGGTCAGCCACAGCAGACCTTCTGGTTGACCCAATCTACAAAATCTCATATGTTCTTTGCGTCTTGTATCAAAGCTACGTTTTGTGGTCCCGATGTATACTTTTCCACATGAACAAGATAACTTATACACTCCGGAAGATGATAAAGGGTTTGACCATCTTTAGGTGATCTTAAATGTTCTTTAATTTTTCTTGTAGGTTTAAAAATAGTCCTAATGCCATATTTGATTAGGATTTTTCAATTCTATTTGTAACATTAGCTATAAAAGGAAGAAAAGCAGTACCAACATTAAGAACTGGTTTTTCTTTAAGGTTACGCCTAGAAGGTGTAATAACATTATTAATATCTGTAAGTGAATATCCATTATCTTGTAAGGATTTTCTTAAATATTTATATTCATCATTCAAAATTCAGGGTCACAAATTCGTTTTGCTCGATCTACTAAAGATTTAATTACACTAATTTTTTGACGTGGATGGTGGTTGGATAATTTATGAAGGTATCTATCAGTGTGTGTCGGCTTTCTGTAAACCTTAAAAGATAGTGAATTATTATTTTTAGATATTAATATGTCAAGAAATGGTAAACTTCCATTAGTTTCTTTTTCCATGGTAAACTGAATACTAGGATGTATACCATTTATAAAACCAAAAACTCATGCAGTGCTTCTTCTCCATGTCTCCAAATAACAAATGTGTCATCTACATATCTATACCAAACTGAAGGTTTTTTAGGTGTATTTTGTAACGTTAATGTTTCAAATTTTTCCATATAAAAATTAGCTATAACAGGACTAAGGGGACTACCCATTGCTACACCTTCAATCTGTTCATAAAATTTACTATTCCACTGAAAATAACTTGTAGTAAGACAGTGCTGAAAAGAATGGTTATGTCCTTTGGAAAAAATGATCAATGTATTCAATAGTTTCTTTTAGAGGTACTTTTGTAAAAGTGAAATAACATCAAAACTAACCATTATATCACCCTCTTCAATTTTGAAACTATGCATTTTTTCAACAAAGTCGGCAGAATTTTTAATGTAATGGGGTGTTTTTCCTATATGAGGTTGTAATAACAATGTAAGATGTTTTGCAAGGTTATATGTAGGAGAACCAATTGCACTAACAATAGGCCTTAAAGGAATATTAGGTTTATGAATTTTGGTAAACCATATAGTTTTGGTGAAATAGCTTCAGAGTTAGATAGTTTCTTTTTATTTCTTCAGGAATAGATGATAATTTAATCAGCTCTTTACTTTTAAAAGAAACTTTTTCTTGGATCTTTTGGTATTTCACGATAAGTTTCTGGTCCCAACA
>JARFJB010001003.1:7500-25000 GCA_036346205.1 Vesta saturnalis | reverse complement strand
TGAAGAGGCCTTGGAAAAATGTAAAAAATCCGCACCAGGACCAGATGGAATCCCTTACGAATTCGTGAGGGAAGGTCTTTCCATTTTAAAACAGCCGCTCCTCACCTTATACAATAAGATATGGAACGAAGGTACATACCCTACTGCCTGGAAAGAAGCTGTGATTGTAACGATTCCGAAGGAAGGAAAAGACCCTACACAACCATCTAGCTACAGGCCGATTAGCCTGACCTGCTGTCTAGGCAAAATCATGGAAAAAATGGTTAGTAAGAGGATCATGTGGTACTTGGAGACTCACCATCTCCTTGCCGAACACCAAGCCGGCTTTAGACAACGCAGATCGACGTTGGACCAACTGGTGTACTTAGAAAGAGCGATCCTAGATACATTTAGAAAAGGCGAGCATGCCGTAGCCGTGTTTTTCGACCTCGAAAAGGCCTACGACACGGTAAAACGAATTGGAATCGTGCGCAAACTCCACGACTGGGGATTGAAGGGCAACGTACTAAAATTTGTCGCTTCGTTCTTGGATGACAGAAGCTTCAGGGTGCGAGTGGGCCACGAGCTATCTACCAGAAGGATCTTAGAAAACGGAGTGCAGCAGGGTCCACGCTCAGCGTGACCATTTTGCCATTGCGGTCAATGATCTAGCATCATCGGTAGATCCATCCGTCGGTAAGTGTTTATACGTCGACGACTTGGCAATTTTTTCTCGGCACCTAAAATGAAAACTATCGTCGATAAATTGCAGAATGCGATTAACACGATACTGTTAAACTCGACAAAGATGGGTTTCCTTTTTCTGCACAGAAGACCCAGAGCATACATTTTTGTCGCATGAGGAAACCGCACTATGGACTACGCATGTATATGAATGAAACACCCATAACCTGCAAAGAAACGATCAGATTTCTCGGAATTACTCGATTCGAAGCTCACATCGAAACCGCACATCATCGATCTTGTACGGAAATGCAAACTAGCTCTGAACGCACTGAGAGCAATCTCTGGGGCTAAATTTGGGGAAGCGAAGATACTGCTAGATATATACCGTTCGATGATCCCGCCAAAAGCGACTATGGTTTCGTCGCATACTCATTGGCTCGTAAGACAACACTGCATTGCTAGACCCAGTACAGAACTCAGCTTTACGATGCTGTCTAGGCGCTTTTCGTACCAGCCCTGTAACAAGTTTACTCAGCGAAACAGGAGTGTTGCCTTTGGAAACGAGACGCACGTACCTGATCATCAACTACGCCGTTAACATAAGAGCGCAGCCGAGACACCGGAACTTTGCCATTATGTTCCGAGGCAGAATAGGTACGTCATCAGACCCACCATCTCACGACCTGCCGGCGTGCGAGCACTGGAATTGTTTAACGAATTAGAATATACGTTACCACGCACATTGACTATAAACATAGCCGAATTCCCACCATGGACTAGGGAGGAAACATCAATCCATCTAGAATTAAACCGAACACCTAAAACAAATAGAACTGCAGAAGAACACCGAAAAGCGTTCGAAAGTATACTAAATACTTACCCAAACTCGATCGTTGCGTACACTGATGGATCTAAGAATTGTCATGGTGTAGGAGCAGCCATAGTTGTATGAGATAAAACCCACACTTGGTCGCTACCACCAGATGCCACCGTATACCTGGCAGAACAATACGCGGCATGGCAAGCGCTTAAATTCTGTGATATTTTCTATCACAGCATCACATAATAGTTACAGACTCCATCAGGGTTATCAACGGATTCGCAAAGTACGTCCACAGGACTCCATGGCGATGATGATGGTAGACACATTAGAATACCTGAAAGAAATAAAAAGGAAATTACCTTTATATGGGTACCGGGGCATTGCGGTATACCTGGAAACGAGAAAGCAGACGAAGCGGCGGGCAGAGCTGCGTGTTGGGACACAGTCGACGCCGAGATCCATGTTCCTGAAAATATAAGGAAAACTTTAAAAGGAAAGCTGAAACAAAATGGCAGGATCGGTGGAGGAAATAAACAACAGCCTAAATAGTATAAAAAGGATATCAGTCGTTGGAAAGGATCCGAAAAGCTATGCAGACAAGATCAGACTAGAATAACAAGACTGAGGATTGGACATACTAAATTGACACACTCATACTTACTTACTTCTTCCGAACGACCATCGTGTAATTACTGCGAGGATCACGTCCTCACAGTCAATCACGTCCTATGTCAATGCCCTGCAATAAAAATATTAGAGATATCTGTGAATTAACAAATAATATCGAAGAAATACTCACCAAAAGGAAGGCATCGAAAAGACAATTAGGTTCTTAAAAGTATAGCAGTGTACCAAGATATATAATGAAAGAAAGGAGGATAATGTAAAGCGCTAATGACCACAGAAGTCGATGCGCTATATATAAAAAAAGTAATAATAATAATGTTGGAATCTGTTTATTTATCAAAATACATACTGGGGTCCAGCCAAGTTAAGAAAACTTTTCGGCCGGTACCCAAAATAACAATAATTTATTTCTTATTCAAAACGTATTTTACACAGAACATATAATACATTTTATATTATTATTAGTCCGTCGCTTTACCAAACTGAAATTCAATCATTTTATGATATTCCATTTTTTCCATGCCAATTGCTACCATACTTAATAATCCATACTTTCATTTTCTATACTTCCATCATTTTCCTTCGAATTCCATAACCCTATTTCATTTTTCATTTTTTTTCCTTTTTAGTTTTTGTTTTTTCCATACTAATTGCTTTCATTTTCACATTTCATATTTTCATTGTCTGTATTTTCATGTTCCATACTTTCAACTTCTTTCTATGTTAGAATTCGACTTTTTTGTTTTTCCGTTTTCATATAGATTCGAATATTTTTTTGTATACCATGTGTTGCCATTTACATATTCCATACATTTGTTGTCTATACCTTTATACTCCATATACTCATTATCCATACTTTTCTTTCGCACATTCGGATATTTCATTCTTCTTTTCCGTTTTCCTTGCTTTCGTATATCTTATACGTCTTATTAATTTTTTGTTCCATACCAGTTACTACCATTTGCTTATTTCATATGTCATTGTCTGTACCTTCATACACCATACTTTCATTTTCCTTCTCTGCATTCGAATTCAATTTTTTTTGTCCATTGTTTTCGTTTTTTTTCATATTGACTCAATATTCTTTTCGTGTTTCGTATTTCCATTTGTTTATTCATTGTTTTCAGTTTTCATTTATATGCTAGAATTCTTCATTGCCCATTATCTATTAGCCATTTACGTAATTTTGTTTTAAACACGCTGATACGTTGTAATTCCAGTATTTCTGTACGTAATGAATTATATTATAGCGGTACTGCACATTCCATCGTACGCTTTCCATATTTGTTAAAATAAAAAGGCACTGCATAAGTAGTTCTTCTCATTGAGTAATTGTGGTCTAGTGTGATTTTGTATTCATTGTTGTCATGGTAGGTTAGTATAGTCAGGTATTTATAGAATCCGTTTGGCGTTAGCGTTTTTGTCTTTTCTAGCATTGTTTGTTTACTTAGTTTGCTATTACCTTGGATTAGTCTTAGTATTTTTAGCTGTAGAACTTCAAGCTTCTTGAAGTGAGTAGGATCAGCACAACCCCACAGATTTACTGCATATCTTATAATGGATTCAACCAAAGCCTTGTATACAATTTCCATTGTTTTCGAATTTGTCAGTTTATTTAATAAGTAGTCATTCTTTTGATTCTATTATGGATGTTTTCTATATGTTTGTTGTAAATAAGTCGTCAATCAATAATAAGTCCCAGGTAATTAATTTCAGTAACGTTCTCAATTATAACACAATCACATTTACGCTCCTCCTAATTAAACATTCGCAGTTATGCATAACAATATTTACTTCTTCTGTTATCTTCATGTGCGACGTTCTGAATACTATAGTTTTAGTTTTTCCGGGTTAGTATGTAGTTTTGACTGTGAACCATTTGCAAACGTTATCCAACTCTTCTTGGGTTACTTTCGACAGGTGACTACATCCCGATATGAATACATTAAAATAGCATCATCTGCATACATATGCAATTCCGATAATTTTGCGTGTTCGAATATGTCATTCATATATATTAAAAACAGAATAGGACCCAGGTTACTCCTTGAGGTACTCCGTGATTAACTCTTTTTCGTCACTAATTTCACTGTCCAGTTTCACTACATATTTCCTGTCCTTCAAATAGCTTATAAACCACTCCAATTCTTTGCCTTGATTCCTATTTTTGTATACTTTTGATTAATATGCCGTGGTTCACTGTATCAAAAGCTTTTGATAAATCGATAAATATTGCAATTTTGTAATTATGGTGATTCATTTCGTTATTTATATAGTTTGTTACACGAGCTAAAAGTTGTTCTGTACTTTTCCTGCTTGAAATCCGTATTGGCGTTTATTAATTATTTTATTATCACGTAAGTATGCTTTTAAGTGATTAACTACGTACATTTTCAAGACTTTTTCAATTATAGGCAAAAGACTAATGGGTCTGTAGTTACAAACATCTTTAGGATCGCTTTTTTCAAATATAGGTCTTATAATGGACGTTTTCAACCTTTAGGAATAATTCCTTGTTTCACTGAAGTATTGATGAGTTTAGATAAAGTGTGTTTAATAGATATTTATGTATAATAATCAGAAGATTATGGCTCGAGGGAATGTTAAAAGCCCGACGCGAAGCGGAGGCTTTATATTCCTGAGAGCCATAATCTAATTATGCCGTGGTACACTAATGTTTTATTTTATTTTGCACCATGAAACTGGAACAAAATAATAAAAGGATTCAGTATTTTCGGCAAGTTTTTAAATACAAATGCAGTGAAATAAAGTCGACAGTAGGCTAATTTGTTGTTACTAAGATACTGTGATATTGCTATTATATACCATGTCATGTGTTTGCTGTCAATCATGCTGCTTAGCATCAATGACGTTTCCGTGCTATAAAGACCACATTACGCCCGCATTTGGAGGCGTATAATAGATATTTATATTAAGGGCATAATCAGAAGATTATGGCTCGAGAATGTTAAAAGCCCGACGCGAAGCGAGGGCTTTATATTCTGAGCCATAATCTAATTATGCTGGTACTATAATGTTTATTTTATTTTGCACCATGAAACTGGAACAAAATATTAAAAGATTCAGTATTTTCGGCAAGTTTTAAATGCAAATGCAGTGAAATAAAGTCGACAGTAGGCTAATTTGTTGTTACTAAGATACTGTGATATTGCTAAATTGTTGCTAAGGTACTGTTTGTTTGTAAATAATTTGCATTCTAAAATGGAGGTGAAACGGAAAAACTTATTCACAAGAAATTTTAGATGAATTTGAGGCCGCCCAGGCAAAAATAATTCAAGTAAATCGACATATTTATACATAAAAGAGTACGAAAGTTATGTGGCCAAAAAAAATGTGTTTACAAAATGTGATGAAAAGGTGCTGCTTAGCAACAATGACATTTTCGTGCTATAAAGACTACATTACGTCCGTATTTGGGGCGTATAAAGAACATTATGGTGGCAAAATAAAATAAAGAACATTATGGTGGCAAAATAAAATAAAAGTATTTATGTTATTTTTGATATCTATAACTCTTATATTGTCAATTCCTGGCGATTTATTGGGATTCATGCCCTTTACAATCTTCTCAATTACAATAGCATTACTTAGAGGAATGTAAAAGTTACAGTTTGTGTTAGATTTGCTGCAGATTGAGATATCATTATGTTGGCATGTTTGTAACAAGTCATCTATTTGTTTGTTAAATATTTCTGCATATTTGGAATATCAATTTTTCATACAATGGCGTCATAGCGGATAATATTTTTCATCCACATTCTTCGATTTCTTCTTTGTTAATAAGTAGTTTATTTCATTCCACATGATTTTACAATTATTAGCTTTATCAGTAAATCTCTTTGGAAATAGTCGTTTTTGGCGTTTCTGATATTGTTATTGAGGCTATTTCTGTACTGTTTATATACGTTACGATATTCCGTGTTGTTAGGGCACGATTTCCATTTCTTAAAAAGTTTGTCTCTTTCTTTTATTTTATTACGTAGGTCGTCAGTTATCCAGCATTTGCCAATGCCTCTCTTGTTTGGATTAAATTTGCATATGAATCGATTCTTACTATAAATTCTATCAAAGGTGTTAATTAAATTATTTGTGAATGCAGTGACATTGTCGTTTTCTATTCTCTCCCAATCTGTGTTGCTGATACTTGTTCTTAACCTGCGTTCATTATATTTTTCTGCTTAAACTCGTCGTGCATCTAGGTAAACTAATACAATCAAAGGAGGGGCACGTTTTAAATGTAAAATACCTTTCGGTCAGAATTTAACCAAATTTTGATATGTTCTAGAACTTGACCAATTGATCAAATGTCTTCATTGCACGAAAACTCAAAGCTCAACAGTTTTTGATATACAGGGTCTGCAATATCACTATTTGATACTTTCAATATATCATAAAATGGACATTTTGCCAATATTAACGCAAAACTTAGTGAAATGTTATTTTTTGTGCTACTGGTTACAACCTTTTCTTTACTTTCATTTTTTTGTACATACACCTGATATACAGGGTGAGACCAAATATATGTATCTGAAAAGAATTATACGGTGGTATTGTTTTGATATTTTGGTGAATGGAAGTTAAATATATATATATATATATATATATATATATATATATATATATATATATATATATATATATATATATATATATATATATATATATTATATATATGTCCATTTAAATTATTATTGCAAGTTAAGTCCCTTAGACGTCCGTTATACAGAGTGTTTCATTTCTTTAATAGATTTAATTGAGTATTATTATACTTCCTAGTTAATTTTCTGGTAACTTAATTGAAATGTCTATATTAAAATAAACTATTTGCTAACTGTATACACCTACATAATAGTCACGATGTGTTTATACTGATTCTGGGTGTCCAAGTACAAAGGACCAAAGCGATATCTTAAACTTCATATAGGTGCGGAAAAAACCGTTAACATAAAAAATCCCTTGCAATTGGATGTGGTTGCGAAACACAAAGCTTTTGGAGATTGACAGATAGGAAGGATAGATGTGCTTCATTTATTATGCTCACTATTTTCTAATATAGTTATATTTAGTATTTACTTATTCGTTTAAACCAAAACCGTAATGTGGTATTGCGCTTTTTCTTCTGCTTTTATTCGTATAACTAGATTTTTTCTGATTTGCACTTTTCTTTCCGTTTTCATACTACAATACTTATTTTTTCTATTCCCAAACTTATAAATAACAACAAAATAGTAGGTGGCTATGAAACGTCAAAAATTAATCTACTAATTAAGTGATTTGTTGATGCTTAGTTGCAAATCTACTTTTGAATTAAAATCGTTGAAGGTTTATGTGAAAAATGAATCGAATTCCATGTTTTGCTTGTGGAAATGCTTTAGTTCCTAGGGTTATGGTAAAATAAGTGGTGAGGTAAATGCAAGAAAGCAGGAAATTGTGATTGCACGTCGCCGAAGCAAATCTACCAGAGCGGGTCATAATAGAAGAAACTCGAATCTGCAATATTTCTATTGTAAGGGAAATTCAAGCAATAGACAATAACCCAAATTGTTTGCGATTAAATGTACAACAAAGGTCAACTCACTTATGCTGCATTTGTAACGATGGGAATGATATACATAAAATATCCATGAAAGGTAGAATTAATATTTTGTTGAGCCATAAAATACGTCTGCTGTAATATTCATTTGGATGAGAATGGTAATCTGTTTTAGTTTCTGCTCCTGGGTTACGATATGTAAATCGGCCATTATTAGCAGGTAATGAGATTTATATTTTTTACAAGCATTACGTAAGGAAATTAAGAAAAAAGCTACACACGGCTTACGAAGACGAAAATAACTTCACAGATTCTCAATTTAAAGCAGTTTCTCCTATAACCAAAGATCAATTTAATAACTTTTCAACTTTTGTGACCCCGTTAGAATAGAAAATTCTTTGAGATATGTAAGTAAAACAGATCTCTTAGCATTCCTGTGCAAGTTACGACAAGTCTTAGTGATAGTTTTTAGCGGTTATTTTTAATTATTCCACAAGACAACAAGCCAGTTTAGCTATATCTCTAGTTAGACAAACTCTTTCTGCAAGATTTTACCACAAAATATTGGATTTACTGCTACAACAAGAGACAGCTACATCGAAAATCATGTAACTCCTTTTGCAAATCGTCTATATAATCAAAACCTGGATCGGCCTCAAGTTATAGTGTGTAATGACTGTACTTATCTAGAAATAGAGAAAAGTTCTTGTTTTAAAGTGTTGCGACAGTCCTACTGTACTTATAAGGGTAAACATCTTATCAAGCCATCTCTGCTTGTTGCCCCGAGCGGATTTATTCTAGACATTCAAGGGCCATATTTCTCAAATTCTGAAAACAACGATGCTAACATACTTATAAGTGAATTTAATAGAGATGTGAATGGAATGCGTGAATGGTTTAATGAAGGAGATATTTTCATTCTCGACCGCGGGTACTTGGATGCTATTCCAGCTTTAAATAGATTAGGTATTAATTTTAAAATGCCAGCCTTTTTGCCCAGAGGTCACTACAGTTATCCACAGAAGACTAATGATAGTCGTCTCGTTACGAAAACCAGGTGGATCGTAGAAGCACGCAATGGGCACTTAAAATCAATTTTAAATTTTTAGCTTTAAGATAAAAACACCCCACATTTGTAATATTGCTGATTTTCTTAAAATTGCTGGAGCAATTATAAATAAATATTTTCCACCATTTTAATGCAAGATGCTACTATTGAGCTAGCTGAAAATATTCTTCAAAAGTTCAAGAGCCAAATGTTGTTCAAGCCAGGTTGAGGAGGAAAACTTACGCGCTAGAAGGGGCAGATGGGTTGATTTAAATGAAATGATCGTTCCCTCATTCCCACGTTTGTCACATTACTATCTTAAAGAGTTAACTGTAGGTATTTTTCAATTAAAGCTTGCTCCTTCTTATATACAGGACAATGAAATAGAGGACCGCCAGGTTCAATATCAATTTGATGAAAACTACGAACCCGGTTTTATACGGTATACTATCAGAAATATTACTCGTTACCAGTTGTGGATTGCATTTGTGCGAATAATGAGGAAGAAGAACCTAACCCAATATTAGGTACTTACTGCACCTGCAAGACTGGTGCCAGAACTTTAGGTACTTGTTCTCATTGGCAGCTGTACTATGGTTTTAGGATACGCTAGGTATCAAGAGCTAATCAAATATCCTTCTACAAATCTTTAAATCATATACTAAATGCAAATAATGTGGAGGTGATAGACATTTAACATTTGATTATGCAACTTTTGATTTCTATGACAATGGTTATATCAAGACCAAAATTATTTACTGTTTTCTGCCTCATCAGTTCAGTTAACTGATATCTTATTAAGCTTAGATATTTTTAATATAATAAATACGTTCATTAACGTTTCTACATAAACATTTCTTATTTCCAATGACTTCAAAGCGGTAGTGATGATGGAGGTAGACCTGCGAAACCGGTCTGTCGATGGTGTGAACAATGAAGACACTAGTATCTTAAAGAATTTTCTTTCTTAGTTTTGCAAAATAAAGATGAACTTCGACAAGCGCCTTCTTTATCAAAAGAATCTACTGAAAACTTTATTAGAAAATAGTGAGCATAATAAATGAAGCACATCTAACCTTTCTATCTGTCATCTAAAACTTTGTATTTCGCAAACATCAATTGATCTAACCTTTCATCTGTCAATCTCCAAAAGCTTTGTATTTCGCAACGACATCCAATTGCAAGGGATTTTTATGTTAACGTTTTTCCGTACCTATATGAAGTTTAAGATATCGCTTTGGTCCTTTGTACTTGGACACCCAGTATCAGTATAAACACATCGTGACTATTATGTAGGTATATACAGTTAGCAAATAGTTTATTTTAATATAGACATTTCAATTAAGTTATCAGAAAATTAACTAGGAAGTATAATAATACTCAATTAAATCTATTAAAGAAATGAAACACTCTGTATAACGGACGTCTAGGGACTTAACTTGCAATAATAATTTAAATGGACATATATATGTGTTAACTTCCATTCACCAAAATATCAAAACAATACCACCGTATAATTCTTTTCAGATACATATATTTGGTCTCACCCTGTATATCAGGTGTATGTACAAAAAATGAAAGTAAAGAAAAGGTTGTAACCAGTAGCACAAAAAATAACATTTCACTAAGTTTTGCGTTAATATTGGCAAAATGTCCATTTTATGATATATTGAAAGTATCAAATAGTGATATTGCAGACCCTGTATATCAAAAACTGTTGAGCTTTGAGCTTTCGGGCAATGAAGACATTTGATCAATTGGTCAAGTTCTAGAACATATCAAAATTTGGTTAAATTCTGACCGAAAGGTATTTTACATTTAAAACGTGCCCCTCCTTTGATTGTGTTAGTTTACCTGGATGCACAACGAGTGTAAGCAGGAAAAATATAATGAACGCAGGTTAAGAACAAGTATCACAACACAGATTGGGAGAGAATAGAAAACGTCAATGTCAATACATTCACAAATAATTTAATTAACATTTGATAGAATTTATAGTAAGAATCGATTCATATGCAAATTTAATCCAAACAAGGAGGCATTGGCAAATGCTGGATAACTGACGACCTACGTAATAAAATAAAGAAAGAGACAAACTTTTTAAGAAATGGTATTTTACATTTAAAACGTGTCCTTTAACATTCAGGCATATAGTAGTGGTCTGAAATTTTACTGTGTATGACTGCTGATTTTTGCGTTTTATAATTAGATCTTATAAATATGTGGTCAAGTAGTGATCTTTTAGCTGATTTTCTCTAATTTTTCGCGTGTTGTATCATGTATGGCACTAATGAAACCGTTTCATATAACAAATTTTCGTAATAGTAAACTCTATTATTTTCTTTATCGAGCAAGTTAATGTTTACGTCACCAATTAGCGCAATGTTACCCTTTCGACAGTTACTTGATAACACCTTCTCTAATTCATCGATAAACTCTAACTCATTCTTGTTTGGTGGCTTATATGAACAACAGTTCCAGAGGATAGTTACAATTATGAGGGTATAACAATATTTAAGCTTTCAAACATATACGTATCCAGGTCCATAATTTTGTATTGAAGGTTGTTTTAATGTACACGGCAAGCCCTCCTCCAGTTCTTTTACAACGATGTTTCATATACATTGATATTTTTGAATTTGGTATGTTGTTCATATTCTGCGCTTATATTTATCTCTGATAATATAATATCAAAGCTACCATTTTCGAAAAGTACTAAAAGTTCATCAAGTATTTTTTAGGGATCGAACGTTTAAATGAAATATATTTAAAGATTTTTATCATTGGACGACTTCGATTTTATAAATTGCGACCATTCTGCGATATTTGGACAGTTTTTAAATTAATAAATTCTTCTGTAGAAGCCATTTTATATACAATTAAAAATAAAGCAAAAATCTCTCTAAATAAAATTAAACGTAAACTCAAAAATAAATCTCATTCATAAAACTAAATAAATACTTTATTCTAACAATAAAAGTTGTATGTTTATTAGATAATATACTTTTCAAATCGCTTAACAAGTTTATGCATATCGCTTTTTGTTGATCATCCTTTTTAACTAGAATACGGCCGTTTTAACCCAAACATACTTATAGTTTAACTCATACGCTTTTTTCTTTCTTTTTGCTTTTGCTTTTTTTTCTAATAATAATAACAATAATATTTATTCTCAACCGAAAACAATCCAATTATAGGACAACGTGACAAAAAGTAACTAGTAAAGAATACATAAATGCTTTTCAAAGACGTAATTAAGCAAGTAAAGTAACGCATATAAAAGAAAATTGAACTCTAAAAAATAAATAAATAATAAACTAAACTAAGACTAAATAGGTTGTTAATGAACATGAAACAGAGTTCTCGCCATGGTAACTAAACAGTAATCACTAGTAAGAGTAAGTAAAATAACCATCATTAATGTCTACGGATTTGCCAAATTATTATACAATGACATACAATTAAAAATACAATATATTTGTTTTAGGTGCAGGATAATAAAAGTGTCGTGGTGTCTTGAAAGACACGAAAGAACTTGATAATGAATTAATGAAAGTAAGTAAGGACAATCAATTTCGTTGTACAAGAGTTTACATCAAAATTTAAGATAGTGCTTATGGCGCGAGCTCTAAAGTATGAAAATTAAATCTTTGAAGCAAAATTTCTTATTAATAGCCTCGTTTAGTACCTTGTCCATTTTAAAACTAATATCTTTAAAATTAATGATTAATGTAAATAGGATTTCAAATTAGCGAACAATATTCAAGCTTTGAACAACCAAAGGAAAAAATAAACTTTTAAAGAAGTTACATAACAAAAGGTTTGCAATTACGTATTATAAAACCAAGCTAGTTATAAAGCTCGTGTTTGCATATGAAGGTAATGATTGAATGATAACTCACTGTCAAAATGTATTCCCAATC
Organism: Vesta saturnalis; assembly: GCA_036346205.1. Taxonomy (NCBI): domain Eukaryota; kingdom Metazoa; phylum Arthropoda; class Insecta; order Coleoptera; family Lampyridae; genus Vesta; species Vesta saturnalis. Next base: position 12,359 of record JARFJB010001003.1, on the reverse strand, counting down.
TTTAACAACCTCAGTCCTCTGTAGAATAGATGAATGATTTGTGTAGTTAAATTGAATTGAATTTACTTTTCTGGTATAGTAATTGTTTTGCACTTAAGGATATTTAAGTACAAGTGGTTAGAAATACACCATTTTGTATCGTGTCAAGTTGGCGTTGAATCATTAGTCAACAATCTTCGACGGATGGTATACGAGCAAATATTTTGAGATCATCGGCAAAAAGTAATTTTCCGCAGACAATTTTTCGGCGAGATCATTAATGAATAATAAAATAGTAGAGGCCCAGGTTAGTCCCTTGAGGCATACCAGAAATGGGTTTAATAGTGCAGACGTAAAATTATTATAAGTAACCTGTTGCGAACGATTTTTAAATAAGATCAAAGCAAGGATTCACATTCTCTAGTAGCATGTGGTTCTTTTGACAAAAACAGCAAATATTCTAGGCCGGTTAATACAAATGGGCGAATTACTTCATCATTTAGAATGCCACCCCAAACATTGATTTGCCATATACGTTGTGAATCAATCGCTCTCGACTAGTGCGGGTTTTCTGTGGCATAATAATGCATATTGTGGCGATTGCGGTATCCATCGTTCCTAAATGTCGCTTCATCACTAAATAAAATGAGACTAGGAAAGTCTGGATCACCTTCAATATTTTCTATCATTGAATTACAAAAATTCAATCGTTTTTGAAAGTCATTTTGTACAACTCTGGAAGGTAAAATTTGAATATTTCAATAATAGAGAAACAAAGTATGCTAACATTGGTGCAAAATAGTTTTGTACGGATGATATTCTTCTTCTTTGATGATTTCATGTACGGAGCCCAAGCTAGTGTCGTTTTCTCTTGAAATTTGTCGCATTCTGACATGTGAGTAAGACATTTAACTCCTCGTCCATCCTTATTTATTCAAAACGGAACAAATGCTTTTGAAATATCTAGAGTTACTACAACTGTTTTACGGAATCGTTCTAATGTGTTGTCCCAAGCCTGGATCACACATGAAAGATTACCGTTAAGAACTATCGTAAAACCACATTGTTTATTAGTTTCCATAATGAAGAACATTCCCCAGAAAGCATAGGCATGTATTAGAACTCAAACAGACGGTACTACTTGGGAAATGAGGAAACATTTCTTTAAGATAATAGTTGGGATGCCGTCTAGAGCAATTGCCGTATTGGAATCGAACTAGTAATCGATTCAAGGATCTTGTATCGAAAACGAATCTACTTCATAGCGCACAAAAAAAGAGAGGGCTACTGACACATATTTTACAGATTTTTTCTTAAGACACGATATTAATGCAAATAAATCCAAAAAAAGCTTTGTCTATAGGGTTATATACTACAGATCCAAAGCTTTCATGAAGAGAAATAAAGATATACCTAAAATTGTAATGATGTGTGTGGTTAAAGGCCAAAATATACGGCTTCCCAAAAGACATTTACCTAGTGGAAGTTATTTATATTGGGCAATAGACCTATTGAATGAAGAACTGAAGTCTTTTAAACAGATGGGTTGGAAATTGATCTTGAAGGTGTGGAGTAAGGTTAGATTTATCAGAAAGTAATAATTTGTGTGAGATCACATGAAATAGATAATGTTTCTGTACCATGAACAGCAGGATTAGTGGTAGATAAAAATTGAAGCCAATTACAGTTGTAGACATTAAAATCTTCCAGAATTGAAGTATGGAAGATGGAAACTGATATAAAAGATAGTGAACTTTCATACCAAGGTCTTTGGGAGCCTTACAGATGTAACATAGGATTTCGCAGTTTCGGACTATAACGTTTCAACCAAATTATGACCAATCTCCGGCAAGCGACGTTGTCCTTAAGATAAGCACGGGCTCCTACTTTGTTCCAAAAGTTAGAGTGAACATTGTATTGGGGAAATAGCAAGTCAGCTGTATCTGCAGAGGAGATTTGTGGTTCACAAGAAACCAAATGTCAGGTTGTAATTTTTCGAGGTGTTGCTGGACAGCATTCGGACTAGGTGTGATAGCATGCATGTTACAATAATATCAAAACGTGAGTATGTCTGATGGCTGAGCTTATTTTGGCCCTGCTCATTCTGAACGAGGCAGGATTTTATGTCCAGAAATCACAGTTATCTTTCTGTTAATATTGGCGTCTTTTTAATTACCAAGAGATGCTTATGAACGACTACCTTAAATTTTTCATATCATAAGTGAGAGGAAAACAGGAACTAGGATATCATTCCTGAGTTTAGAAGACGTGTAGAAGAATGTAGATTGCGGCCGTTTGATACAAGTGGAGATCTGTACTGCATACTGATGATATGAATAAGCGAACCTGGTATGTCTAGCAAATGTGGCCCGAGATGGCAACAAATAATGTAATTTGGTAGCGTAATAGCCATTATAAAACCGATGATACATAGAAAGCACCGAAACGGTTCTTCTATGCTCACGGGACTGAATGTCAGAAGTCAAGGACTATTTATTCATAAGATTAATCGCTTTTGAACGCAATCGAGAGCGTATTGGGCAGCACAAACCCAAATTTGATAATTATATACCAGATGAGGTCGAATTTTGGCCTTATGCAGCAGTGAAAGTTGTCAGGAGGTGAGGTGCTGCTTAGATCAGTTCAAAAATCCTATTTCATAAGTAGCTGTTTTGGTAGCTGACAGAAGATGTTTAACCCATGATAGATTTAAAGATAGTCATTCCCAACATAGTAATAGAATCTAAAAACTTAGGATTTGAGCCATTCATAATTACAACAGGAAATGATAGACCTTTTTTTGGCGATACAAAGCAACACTGAGTTTTATCAGCATTAAATTTAACTAGATTATTCCTTCCGCATTCGAACATACGTTGAACATCCTTGTTGATTTAAATTGCTATTTCAGCTTTAATGTATTAAGTTGAGATGGAAGGTGGCTTACTATTACGAGTAGACAGAAATGAACTACAATGAATAGTGCTTTAGTCAGCAAAGCAATAGATCGTGTTGGTTGTTGAAGAAATAGGATTTCTTATGTATAGCAGAAAAGGTGGAGGCGCTATAATTGATCCCTAAAGCACGCCCACGTTAATGCTAACTTATTTTGAATAAAAGCCATCAATTACGACATGTATTCGTCTTTCATCAAGGAAACTAGAAACCTAGTTGAGCGCAACAGTTAACCCAACGAGGAGAGTTTAGAAAGTAAACACTTATGCCAAACTTGGTCAAATGCCTTTGAGATATCTAAAGCGACTACAACTTGAAATTGAGTTAGTAGTTTACCGAGCGGAATGGGACGTTTGAACGCCGTCGTTTACACGCACCGTTTAGATGCACAGATGTTTGAACGTAAGCCAATTGAACGCTAGCACATTAGAACTCAAAACGGAAATAGTCTAAAAAGGAGGCACTGTTACCTATTTTATCCTAAGAAAAATTCCATATAACTAATATCTGTACTTGTAAAGCTTCAAAAATCCTTTTCGATTGTGCGATTGAATGCATTCACAAATTTTCGTTTCCCTATCTTGCCGAGGATCCCCATAATTATCTTTACCAGGGTCAAACAGTATGATGTCTTAACAAAGAACAAGTTATGAATGAATAAAAATATTTAGTATTTAGACTAAGCTAGCGGGACTATGGTAACACGACCTGATTAGCATTTTGGGGGCAATGGGTTCGATTCTCGTAACAGTCTACCTTGTATTAAGTGTTTTCAGGGGGTTTTCCTCATACACACATAGCGACATGCTCACTGGGTATACGCACACCATGTGCGGATATTTAGATGAATGCTGGAATAGTATCTTACCCCTCAGAACACTAACTCCATTCCTTCCCATCCCATCCTGACCTCACCTATCCTTAGTCCCACCATGCATACATACTTGTAACCCGCTGCCTATAGGGTTTCACATTGGTTTAGTTATTTAATAGCTATATGCTGTATAATTTGGGGAGGTTCTTATGTTTATTGACAACAGCAAGATCCACACACAAGAAAAAACGATTTATTTAGTATTTTGTAACAATGCTAAAATATGTGAATTAAGCCAAAAGTATGTAACACTTAATCCTAAAAAGAATGTAAAACAAAAAAAACTATTACAATTCAAAATAAAATAACGTTCCTCAAGTAGCAAAAGGCCGCTTGCTTTTATCCAGGGTGACTCACTACAAATAAAGAATTTCAAATACAGACCTGGGTTGTAGGTCCAACTTCTGTGTGCGAGGATATTAGCTAACTTGTGTTTCCGGTAAATAATTAATTAAGAATCTCGAAACAGTTAGTTTTAGAGTAATTTCTTTCACTACAAAAGAGATCTAAACGCTAGTAAATGTGAAGGGTATATTATTTTATTCTTTTACGTAGAATTGCGTACACAATGGCCTGATAACGATATGCACTTAAAAGAGCAATAAATTTAAAATTAGGTCACGGTCCCGTGGGTGTCATTGCTGTCTATTGGTCAAATACGGTATTAATTTATTCCCTAGTTGGATTTCAGGGTTTATTAGAATTATGTTGTTCGTTTATACAGAAGCAGTAACTGGACAGGTAAACATTAAAGGTGCATATGATGTCGGTTTAAATATTTTAGGAAATATGACAATGTCCTAAATTACAATTTAAACACGAGAGTTTTTTTCGTGCTCTATTAAATCGGATTTAAACAGATATTCCTTTTAAAACAATTAAGTTGGGGTGTACTATTTTTACTCTTACTGTGATTGAAAGGTTTTTAATCTTTCTTTCGGGAAGCAGATATTATTTAAACTCGAGATACAAACAATTGAATGTCAATATTTTAGGACGGGATTTCTATGGGTTCTACTGAACCTATCTGACGGAAACAGGGATAAGGACG
>JARFJB010001003.1:0-2500 GCA_036346205.1 Vesta saturnalis | reverse complement strand
TTTAGGCGCTGCATTCAATTTTTTGAAAATTTAGAGGTTGAAAAGAAAAATTGTAACAACCGTATTGAGAAATGTGTAACACTAAAATTTTAATGGTTGATTAGTCACAGACTGTGCTACATAAGATCGTAAAAATAGTAATATTATCTTTTTTAATTTTCGAGATATCGTAATGCAAAGTTTAAGATTTTCAATAATAGATAAATTGATTTTTTTGAATGGAAAGGTATACATTGTTTTACATTGTTAGATAGGAAATTTAATTACATTTTTTTTTATGTAACATTGTTGGTATTTATGTTTTGCCGTTTTTTGATAATCCAGCTTTTTTACTGAATTTGCAAAGTTTAAGAGTTTTAATCATAGATAACTTGATTTATTTAAATGGAAAGGTATACATTGTGTTACATTGATAGATAGGAAATTTAATTACAATTTTTTTGATATCACATTGTTGGTATTTATTTTTTGCCATTTTTTGATAATCCAGCTTTTTTACTGAATTTGTCGATTTTCGTAGGTTTACATATGTATGTATAATTGTTTAAATCACATCAAGCTATGAAAACAAAAGAATATTAGAAACAAAATTCAGCAACAGTATCTGTTTTGTCATTTCGCGTGTATGTTCTAACGTAACTGAGTTAATTACTTTATTGCAGTGTGAATGTTTGACGCTTAACTTTACGAACATCATATACGTAATACGTTTATTTAAGAATTATAATGACTAATTTTTGCAAAATGAATTAGTTGACATGATATGTCTGCTTGGAGAATCAAACAAAAATTATTTATTGGCCCGTCGAATCTACGGGCAGCGTTATCCTGATCGAAGACAACCAATCGTTTAGAAAGATTTGAAAGTACTGGAAGTGTTGGATATCCTAAAAACGAAAGAGCTAAAGTTGTTACAAATGAAGAAAATGAATTTCGTGTACTTGTAGCTACAGTTGAAATCCCACGTTAGTATTCCGAAATTAAGTGACAATTTAGAAATCAGTCAAACTTCCATGAGACGAATGTTAAAGAAAAATAAATTTCACCCCTATCATGTACAATTACATCAAGAGCTGAAAGAACAAGATTTTCAAAATCGAATTAATTTTTGCCAGTGGGTTCAACAACAGTTAAATGCGAACGAAAATTTTATATCGGGGATATTATTTACCGACGAATGTACATTTCATCGAAATGGATTTGTGAACAGACATAATTTTCATTTTTATTCAAACGAAAATCCACACCAATTTCGATTAGTCTCTCAAAATAAATAGTCAGTGAATGTTTGGGCAGGTATATTCAGCGGAACTATTGTTGATCCTTTTTTTTTCAATGGCACACTCACTGGGGTAGAATATCATAATTTTCTAGAAAACGAATTATATCGTTTATTGGAAAATGTACCTTTGGCTCATAGAAGAGGTATGTATTTCCAACAAGACGGGGCACCTCCTCATCATGCCAGAATTGTAACCTAGTGGTTAAATTCGACGTTTCACGAAAATTGGGTAGGAAGATAAGGACCGATACCTTGGCCAGCTAGATCTCCCGATATAACTCCATTGGATTTTTTTCTTTGGGGCTTTGTGAAGAAAAAAGTATATGAGGAAGAACCAACAACTGCTGAGAATATGAAATTGCGAATTAGAAATGTTTTTGCTACAATTACTCCTAATATGTTAGATCGGGTTGAAGCTTCTTTTATTAAAAGAATTCAGTATTGTCTAAATCAGCGTGGTCGAAAATTTGAACATTTTATTTAATATTATTTTCTTCCAAAATCGATAAATTCAGTAAAAAAGCTGGATTATCAAAAAACGGCAAAAAATAAATGCCAACAATGTTATATCAAAAAAATTGTAATTAAATTTCCTATCTATCAATGTAACACAATGTATACCTTTCCATTTAAATAAATCAAGTTATCTATGATTAAAAATCTTAAACTTTGCAAATTCAGTAAAAAAGCTGGATTATCAAAAAACGGCAAAACATAAATAACAACAATGTTATATCATAAAAAAATGTAATTAAATGTCCTATCTAACAATGTAAAACAATGCATACCTTTCCATTTAAAAAAATCAAGTTATCTATGATTGAAAATCTTATACTTTGCATTACGATATCTCGAAAATTAAATAAGATAATAGTACTATTTTTACGATTTTATGTAGCACAGTCTATGACTAATCAACCATTAAAATTTTGTGTTACACATCTCTCCATACGGTTGTTACAATTTTTCTTTTCAACCTCTAAATTTTCAAAAAATGGAATGCAGCGCCTAAATTGCGCGTTTAAGATACCTCATATAGTGAATAAAGTGCCCTTAAAATTAACCAGGAATCCAAATTTATAATAATATACGGTATGTTCCATTTAAAAAATATAACTTTGTGTTGTAATACCCTGTATACGAGTAGTAATTTTGCGAAAATATTTTCTAAATGTAACCGAAAGATCCCACACAATCCTGCAATAAATAATTTTGAAA
>JARFJB010001002.1:0-49062 GCA_036346205.1 Vesta saturnalis | reverse complement strand
ATAAAATTAAAAAATTAATTTTTAAATAATAAATAAAATTTTTAGAAAATATTGTTTAAAAATTTTTGGGAAATTTTTTTTTATAAGATTTAATTCCAAAAAAAGATTAAGTCAAATTACATTAATTTGGAATTAAAACCCAAACATAAAGAAAAAGATCATTTTGGGAAATGGGCAGTTCGGGTATAAAAGAAGGGATTAACCTACAGGTAAACTTTTTTAATTTAAAAAATTCAAAATTTTAATTACATTTATTTGAACCTATGCGTTCATAAAAAATTATAATAATAATCGATAAATTTAAATTTTCAGTTATGTCAATAACATTCAGTTTAGAAGGTGTTGGCATAGCTAGTTCAATTCTATCCACCGAAGACTAGATTTGGAAAGAATACGTTTTGGATTGGGGGATTTACGGCTGCAAAATTAGAAACATTTATACGGGCAACGATAGATTTTATTTTAGAACAAATTCATCTCATTTGCGAGTATTAATATTCCACACGGTCCTATGAGTTAGATGAAATTAGTGATTACTTGAAATCAAAGATACCCACAGAAAAATTTTTCATTAGGGAAAACAACAATACACTTAAGTGAGATAAACGTTCATTTGAGATCGATTTTACTAAAGAGAATAGATTGGCCGCATGCTCGGTTTGAGCCTAAAATAAGAAGATAAAATTTTACATACATCGCGTTAGACATCCAAATAATTAAACACACTAATCTTTAAAGGTGCAACATTATAAAGGGATCTTTCGAAACGGTAAACCTGCAAAAAGTAATATATGAAATTGACGTTTGTCCCCGGGTTATCGTTTGGATAAAATTCAACCAATACTCAATATTTAGAAGTAAACACAGACATAATAATAATATAACAATCAAATTGACAAACAAAAGGAAAGTTAATAGACTTTGGTGAAAGTAACCATTCACGGTACGCTTAGAACTAAAAGAACATGGGTCTGGAATTAATCATAGGACATTCCATCTTCGTATAAAAGACCATCCTATCAACCCTCATTGCAAACATCTGCAGAGAAAAACATCAATTGGATTGAAAGTTCTGAGTTACCAAATCATTAACATGTTTCAAAACGTACATTTTAACGATTCATGAAAAGGATAATATGGTAAATAATTAGTTTAGATAAGAATTAAAATTAATTATCTCTAAGAAATTAAATAAATTTGTAATATTGTTAAGAGACCTTGAAAGTTTATGAATGAAGTTTAACTTTTAATGTCTATCTTTTGCACAATTATATATTTCCTTAAAACATCGCAACCTGAAAGGTTTGTATCGCCTTGAAGTCCTCTGAATACATATGTATTCATCAAAATACACAGATATGTAATGGGAAAAGTCAATGTTTTATTGAAAATGGGTTTTTTTGTTTGTTAATAATGCATTCCTTCTTAAAATTTGTAGGAATGTATAAAAAATGTAATATTCAAGCTAAAGATTTTCTTTGTAAAAACACACAAATCTGCATTCTTTAAAATGTAGTAATTTTTTAAAATTTTAACAATAAAGCTTCCCAAAACTACATACCATAATTAGTAATATAATAATTAATAGATTTGATGAAAATGTGTTATGAAGAAAAAGATTTCAAAATAAACATAATGCAATTAATTTTTTATATAACAATAGGTTTTCATTCAAAATTGTAATTTAAAAATGTAATATTTAATTAATTGAACAAGGATTTTTTTTAAAAATGAAAGTATTTAAGGATAGATTTTTCTAAAATTTATGAATTTAAAAAAAGTAATATATATGTAGTAATTAAGCTTTTCAAAGTAACAATTAATTTAAATGAACCATTCACGGTATAAAGGTTTGAGAAGAAATTCATATAAAAGACATCATCCCTTTAGTAAATCTTTAATTAGTCATCAACCCTCATTTTTAACATCCACGAAACACAATGACCGAATCATTAAACATCTTTCAAAACGTACATTTTGATGATGCTATAATTAAATCAGATATTCACATATCTTCCGTATGGCTCTTCTAAGTATGGACCTTCCGAAAAATACGCATTTTAATTCAAAGTCAGGATCTAATTACAGTACTTACGATAGTTTTCAACAATGAAAAAGAGGATGAAGGAAAATCAACTAACCAATAATTTCCCCAACTTTCGAGATTCGTTATGAGTTAGGTGGTCAAAAGTGGACGGCCGAAATCCCATAACATCTACACTTAAAGGATATATTCCTTATACGACAAGCAAGAGCAAAGCATTAAGCCATTTGCGGTGGTCACCAAAGAATGATGTATAATTCGATGAGTTGAAACTGCAATAATTATTGTAGCCGACGTAAAAAAAACCATTTGTATTATATTAATTCAATTGTTGAATTAGATTTAATTAGATAAGTTGATAAAGAAATATTAATGTATACATAAATTATTATTATTGTAAAAATAATTATTATTACTGGTGCATTGTTAATCATTTAGGAAGAAATCCTAAAAATGGGGGGATTCCTGCTAATGATAAAAAATTAATAATGAATATAATTTTGATTATAGGAAAAAAATTTAATTTTGAACTAATTGATTAAAAAATTTTTTTTTTTTTTATGGAGCATCAACGTCATGGTTATTAGCTCCCTATTTTATGACTGAGTGTGTAGAAACATCAAAAAAATGTAGGCAAAAAGAAAACCCCAAAAAAAACAAATAAATAACACGTGCATGCAATTTCTATTAGCTAGTTACGCAGATGGAAACAAACATATAATAAAAAGATCCCTTTTTTTTCGTGTAGAGGTCCATTTTCATGTACTCAATTACTTGCCGTATCGTGAATTCGTTGGTAAGAAATCCCGTATGTCGTCAGCTATCCGACACTCATCCTAGCATTTTGTAATGTGGGCAATCTTAGGATGTGATGCACAGTGAGTCGAGAGTTACATCGCGAACAAAGTGGTGGTTCTTCGGCTGTCAGTAAATGGGGTGAGTTATTCGTGTATGTCCTATGCGGATCCTGGTCATCACCACTTGGTCCCTTCTGGTTAAGTCAGCTGGCATTCTCCAACTGACCACAGAACCTTTCACTTTCAAAAGGTGATTATCTTCCATTAGATGCCATGTTTCCTGCCAACGGTGTCGAAGCAGATACGTGGCAGCACGCACATCGTCCACCCTTACGTAGCTAACATCTTCGTGATAAGGGGCTGCTTTACGTGCGGCGCGATCGGCTTTCTCATTCCTTCAATTCCTATATGACTTGGAATCCAGGCGAAGGAGACATTTCTAACTTGTCGTATAATGTTTAAGTTCGAGTATATCGACAAGATCTCGAGAAAATGAATTTGATTTTTGGAGGCTACTAAGAGAATCAGTACAGATTAGAAAATTAGCTATTTGAATCATAAACAGGAGACTGCCATAACCATAAAGCTACCGTGTACACACTGCTTGGATTAGCGACCATCCATGTCCCACTTCAGGTGTAACCACAGCATACCCACTATTTACCTTAGAGCCGTCGGTGTACAAAAGGATTGTATTGAATAGCTCAAAAATTTGACTTTGTAGCAGGATTCAGATCAGACCCCGTCTCATTTAAAATTTGGTGATTCTGATTCCAAATCTCAGGGGTGATCGGATAAATTTATTACATATTCCAGATTCATTCTCTGGCACGATAAATTGATCAGCAGATGGTCATCACCATTTTATTGGATTTGGAACATGATAGAATAATTAGATGAATTGAGCACATGGCTGCAATGTATACATGGTCACGACGTGGTAAGCGGAGGAATCCAGAATCAACATACATACTGACAAGGACTGTACAAAGGACCTGGCGTATCGTATCACCAATGTTGAAGAACATCCAGTTTCTTGAGGCTCTTTCTTGCTGATGAGTATACTATACAGCCAATGAGCTTCGATAATACGAGCGACGTACAACATTGATAAAGTTACATGGATTCAAACCGGATAAACACTTCATAATATTCAGCATTTGTCGACATCTAGCTGCGAGTATTCTGGGGCAAACCAAGATAATCTGCTGTCAAAGATCAGTCCAAGAAACTTTACTTGCACGGCAATCGATAGCTTCACCATATAGTATTAACGAGGACTTTTGTAAACGAAGAAAGGACGCAAACTGTTTTGTTTAAAACGGAAATTTGACACCATATTCAAATAGGTTGACAGCGTTCTATATCTCTTACTATCATTAATAGTTCAAACATAGAACTATCGTCCAAGAGGATCTGCCGACTCATTCAGTTAAGTTCACAGCTACGGCAAAAGTGTGACCCAGCACTGAGTGGGTATATTCTAACAATTTTTTGAGAGAATTTAGCGGACCCAAACTTGCGCTCCTCTAGAAAGGACCTAACAAATTTAGCCATCCTGCATAACCCCATTGGATAGATTGTCCAAAACCCATAACGCCAGACCACATAAGCTTCTGAATGGCATTTCTAATGTCACCAGGTGGTCGGTTTAGAACGACCCACGAAAACCACTGGTAACTAAGCGGTCACATTTTACTAGGTCCCACACAAGACGTTTATTGAATGCTCTCCAGGAGCTTATGAGGCAATGTAAGGCTTATTAGTTGAGACCTGACTAAATTTTCCGTCTTTTGAAAGGTATGATAACAGCTTTCCAGGTCTGAGTCATCCTTTTAGATCAGATTGTATATGTTCAGAATGTTTTCCTTAACTGGAGGTGTGGTTTTAATAAAATCGTAGGAGATCCTATCAAACCAGTAGCTGTTTTACCTTTACAAATCGCTTCAAGCTCCATCGGTAAAATTTGTCAAGATCTTGATCGTTGAGAGGTCCAAAGGCATTTCCGTTCCTTTTTGGAAAAGACTGATATACAATGCACCTTTCAAAAACGAAATTTAGCAATATCATGTTTTCCAGGTTCGGTTGTAAACGAGCTAAATGTGATGGTATTTTTAGATTGCTCCCCTTTCGCCCACATCTAATGTTTTGATCTGGTAACATATTTTCCTGTTTCCAGGAGCTTTGAGGCACGATGGGCTTATGGGGCGATAGGAGACCTGACAGAATCCTTTCCGTCCTTTAGTAAAGGGATAACAGCTTTCCAGGTCTGAGGGTAGCATTTCTCCAGATCAGATTGTATATGTTCAGAATGTTTTCCTTAACTGGAGGTGTGGCATTTTAATAAAATCGTAGGAGATCCTATCCAAACCAGTAGCTGTTTTACCTTTTACAAATCGTTCTTCAAGCTCCATCATGGTAAAATCCGTTGTGGAAGATCTTGATCTGTTGAGAGGTCCAAAGGATTTCCCGTTCCTTTTTTGCTGGAGAAAAGACTGATGATAGTTGCTAGATGCCTGGTACTTTCAAAATACATAAAAGCTTCCCAATATCAACGCGTTTTCCAGCGTTCGGCCTTCCTATTAACCCGAGCTAAATGTGATGGTATTCCCTTCCAGATTGTTTTACCCTGCGCCACACATCTGAAGGTTTTCTATCTCGGAACATACTGTTTCCATGAAGATCGCTTGGCTTCCAACACGGCTCCAAGCAATTGCTCTTTTCTTTTAAGCAATAAGATTTTCTGCTACTGGGTGGCGTTTGAAATTGAATGCCTCTTTTTCTCCCTAAAGTCTTAATTTCACTCCACCAAGGTACAGAAACCCTAACTTGTCCTCCTTGGTCATCGGAATACTGGCCTCTGCTGCTCTTATGAACATATCTGTAAGCATTTGAACATCGTCCCTATTTGATTACTAAGATATCTGAAGGTTCTCCTGCCCAATCTGCTTTTTAGCGACCATCTATTAGGCATAACGTTGTTGCCTTTCACAACCTATTTTTATACTTATTGGGTATCACTACATGTGGATCGCTAACTGTCTCCAAAGACTACTGAGAGCGATTTGGGGAGCATATGCTTAGGTCGATGGCGGAGAAAGTGTTCGATCTTGTGTTCACGTACGTTGGAGAGCCAGTATTCAGTAGGACAAGATCCTCATTGTTCCAAAAGGCTTTCATATAGCTACCCTCGCATCAGTTTCCTCGAACCCCATAACTGACGGGCAAAATCGCCCACTAATAGTAAGGTCTCGGTAATTGGTATAGTAGGGCCGGAACCATTCATTTCCACATCTGAATGTGGGACACTGCAAACGTCAACTAAAGTTTGCAGCTTGACTGCAACGGTTTGCACGTTGTTTTAAAGAAGGCGACGGACACCAGATCTTCACGTACCATGATCATAACCCCCCAGCTCGAGCTATAGGAACAGTATCCCGATATATTCTATAGTTCTTCCTCAGTATGGTTGATCTGGCTTTAGATGTGTTTCCTGGAGAACAGACAAGGGGAGAAAAATCTTTTATCAGTTTTTGTTGTCTGAATGCAATACAACGCCGTTACAGTTCCATTGGACAATTGTTTCTAAATTGTCTATGTTAGCCATTTTTTAAAATAAATTTTGGAAAATTGGACAACACGTTAAATTTAATTAAATAATAAATAACATTGAACTGTTTTATATATATATATATATATATATATATATATATATATATATATAACGACATCACAAATATTAAATAACATTAAAATAAATAACGAACGAATGAACAAACTATACAGATATCACAGAAAATATCATAAGTTGATGTCACTATCACAGTTAAATATGGACTAGTATAAACTATATGATTAAATAGAATAAACAAACAGAAAATATTTGAGACAAACAAAACACTAATATCCACATTTATCACAAGATGGTTAGTTGACGGGGCCCTTCCCCAGCAACTGAATTTATCAGATTCTTCTTTAGAATTGGACTTAGGTTTTTAGTCGCCCTTTAGGCCAACCCTTAGGTCGCTTTTGAATTTTACTTGTGGTTTTAAAAGTGGGCCTTCCATCAGTAATTTGTAATTCGTCAGGGGGGTAGCAGGGCAAGTTGACGTTTTAAGCTGGAGATTCCCAACTACCCTTCGTCCCGACCTATCTGTCTTAACCGTTACCGATGATACCGAAGGTTTCGATATCAGGAAGGCGGTTGTGGTAAAAACGAATGCAGTTTGTATAAATTTGTTTTGTTCTTTATGTATAACTTCGGTTGGGTTTTTTATACCATTTTCAATCATCCCTCCATGGCAGGTAAAAGCGCTTATAACTTCATTGGCTATGTCTTTTGTTTAAAGCATAAGTCTTTCGGGACAGGACAGGGATAATTTGAGTTCTTCTTTGGCCTCAAAATAAATAGTTTTTAGTAGTCTTAATCTCTTGAAAGCTAACTCTTCTTTAAATTTTGGGAATCTCGGATCTGCACAGTGCCCCCTCCGCAGTTAATGCAGGTTATATTAATGCATTCACCATCATGGACCTGGTTGCCACATACGCATCTTGGTTCATTTCTGCAGTTTGCTGCCGAATGTCCAAACCTTTGGCATTTCATGCATCATAGGTGTGGTATATACATTCTAACTGGTAGAATGTAAATTCCTCCGGTTATGCGTTGAATGGTGTTAAAGGTAAGGATATGGTTTGGGTATCAACCATAATACCGTTCCTTTTGGTCTGGATCCTACGAACGTCTATAACTTTCTCATCTTTAGCTCTTCTAGTATTTCAGCAACGGTACAGTTCAAGAAATCTCTACAGAACACTATACCTCTGCTTTTATTTAATGAATCGTGTGGACTAATTTCTACGTTCATGTCACAGAGTCGAGTAGTTTTTAACTTTCGAGATTGTGTTACTTACAGTCTCTATTAACAGACCATCCCTTATTTTTGACAGATTTTGTTTGTCCAGCTATTCCTAATAAACTCCTGGCTATGAAAAAGGCGATACTTTATTAAAGTCTCCTTCCAGGTTTTAACGAGAAGAAACCGGGGTAAATCCTCCTTTTCCTTGCTCATTGTTTTTTTTACGCGACTCCCTCGCGTCTGGTTGGAGTAGGGAACAAATAAAAGTCCACTACGGCAGTGGTCCCTTACCGCAGCAAGGCAAAAATACTGTCGGGGGTCGCCAGGTACCTGACAGACACCCTTCGCGACCAACTAACGTATGGCCACTTATCACTCGGCACGGTACGTATTACACCTTAGATTACGCCTTTGTTAACGGAGTCAGGTCTCCAAGACATGCAACAAATGACATAGGACCAAGACAAGCAAAGGAACGAAGACAATCGGCCTGCGACCAGCGTTAGCGTTACCCGGGGAGTACCACGTGGAGGTGCTGGGTCGACTTTACTCCCCAAAAAAATTTATTTTCATTTATAATTAAAATTACATTGATTGTAAGAATTGAATAAATTAAAAAGTAAATTATTCATGTTGTTTGAAGATAAATTATTGCGGCAATTATTCATCCTATATGATTAATTGATGAGTAAGCTAAAATTTTTCGTATTCTAATTTGATTAAATGCTACTAATCCTCTCACAATTATTGCTATTAAAATAATAATTATTATAAAAGATTTGAATTTAATATTTAATATTAATAGGACTATAGAGGCAATTTTCTGTCATATTAATATTAATATACAATTTATCCTTCAAGAACTTCTGGAAATCGAAAACGGAACGGGGTTATTCCCATTTTTAGTAAAAGACTTGAATTTATAATAAAAATAATTAATGATTCTTTTTTTTTGTATAGCAGCGTCAACTGCGAATGGTTATTTGCTGCTGTTTGTCACGTAGATGGTAAGCTATATTTTGTTATACAAATTATGATGTTTTAAAAATTCGATTACTCTGATAATTTCGTGAGTATGGTTCATAAGGGAGTTCATGTTTTTACTTAATTGAAATTCTTTTTGTTTAGCTTTCAGTGGAACAGAATGCAATAGTATGTGTTCTATAGTTAGATTTTTGACCTCCATTTAATATGTACGCATGTGTTAAGCTTGTGTGTCCCATTCTTAATCGTGTTATTACGGTATTATCTCTTTTTGAGCGTGTTGTTTGAAAACATGTGAAGCTGGTTTTAGGTTTTACATCGTATAATTGTATTTTTTGCTGTTCCCATTCTCCTTGCCATTGTTGTTTTGTTAATACCCTAATATAATTTTTAACATCTGCTGGATGGGATGCTTTAAAGATGACGTTTCGTTCAGTTGCCCCTCGTTTCGCAGCTTGGTCTGCTTTAGTGTTTCCACTAATGCCTATGTGTGCTGGGATCCATATCAACACTACAGTTTTATTAGTTTTGTCAATACATTTATGTACGGAGCAAATCATTGGATCATTTGATTCTGCATTACCTATGGCTTTGACAGCTCTTAGTGAGTCCGTACAAACTATATGTGTTTTGGTCGTCATAAGTATCTATTTGTTTTAAGTGTTTAAGTGCCATCCAAATGCCGTGTAATTCAGCAGTGAAAGCTGAGGACCATGTTTCCAGTGTGTAAGATCTTGTTTCATTTTCTATTGCCCACGCGCTTCCAACACCTACTTCGTTTTTGCAACCATCAGTATATGCAACACTTGCTTGTTTGTATTCCCTAAAAATTTTGGTCAATTCTGTGTTAATCTTTGATACATCATTACGGGTTATCTTAACAAGATCTAACCTTGTTTCAACTAGGGGCCGTTGCCAAATTGGGCTTTTTGGGTATTTTACTACCATTATGTCAGGAATGCGAAAACTTAACTTACTAAGGCTTTGTTCAATTCTGTAGCTAAAGGGTTGGGTTATATTGGATGCTACATAGGAAGGAGAGAATAGTTGCGTATAATTAAAATGCTTTGAATTTGAACGTATTTTCATAGAGTATGAAAGTAAAGCTTGTTGTCGGCGTAATTTTAATGGCATAATTCCTCCTTCACAAGACAGACTAGCCGAAGGTGTGGTTGGAAACGCTCCAAGAGAATAACGCAGTGCTAGGTTTTGGACAGTGTCTAGAGATCTTAGCCTTGTTTCGCATGCTAACGTGTATACGACTGACCCATACTCTAACCTGGATAACACCATAGTTTTATATAGTAGAAGCAAAGTCTTACTATCTGCTCCCCAAGACATACCACTTAGACATTTAATAATATTTAATGATTTGATTGCTTTGCCTCTCACCTCAATTATATGATTTTCCCAGGTGAGTTTGTTGTCTAAAGCCATTACCAGAAACTTTGCATTGATCACACAAGGAATAATATTGTTGTTTATGCGAATATTAGGAGGATAGTGAGGACGGCGTAATCTACAGAAATGCATGCAACACGTTTTTGAGGACGATATACGCAATCCTATTGATTTGGCTTGGTATATAATGGTGTTAACTGCTTCATTTAAGACTGTATTGTGACATTCATCCAATTTCGAAGACAAAAAGATAGTTATGTCATCGACATATACGCATCGCTTAACAGTGTCTGGGTAACAAGGCGATTGAGAGCAATAGCAAATAGAGTGACGCTTATGGTGGACCCTTGCGGGATGCCACTTTCTAAGCTTCTTGATGAAGACAGTGAATTACCGACTCTAACGCTAAACCTTCTTTTGCTTAGAAATGACTGGACAAAGCGAGAAAGGTTTCCTTTTATTTCCCATTCGTGGAGTTGGGATAGGATTCCATACCTCCTGGTGGTATCGTATGCGCTTTCTATATCGAAAAAGATTGCTGTTACGTGTTTTCTTTTTATAAAGGATTGTTTAATATTATTTGTGAGGTACACCAAACTGTCAATCGTAGAGTAACCTTTTCGAAACCCTGCTTGGTAGCTATCAATTAAACCCCTCGTTTCTAGTATCCACACCAGTCTAATGTTCACCATTTTTTCTAATAACTTACCCATACAGCAAGTTAAAGAAATTGGTCTACAGTTAGACACTATGAAAGCGTCCTTGTTGTTTTTGATTAAGGGAAAGATAATAGCCTCTTTCCAAGATTCGAGATATTCTCCTGTTTCCCATATTTGATTGAACAACATTAACAAGCTTTTAAGTCCTTCGTGTGGTAATTGTTGCAACATTCCATATGGAATTCCATCTGTTCCTGGAGAGGAGTTCTTCACCATGTTTAGTGCGTGTTTTAGTTCATGCATTTCGAATGGTAGGTTATATTCTGATATGTGTTGTTCATCAAAGTTTAATGGCACATCTTTCTTGCCTTTAACTGCCAGAAATTTCGGGTCAAAGTTACTTGAACTACTCCTCTTCTCGAAGTAGTCAGCCATTAAGTTGCTGACCTCAATCGGACACGTTACCAAATTACCATGGTTTTTAATTTTTGGTGAAATAAGTGGGGAGAATTTTCCTGATATGGTTTTGACTTTTTCCACACCGAACCGGCTGAAACATCACTTGTCAGTTCTTGTACATATCTTCGCCAAGAACTTCGTTTGGCATTTAAAATTAATCGCCTGGCTATAGCTCGTAGTCTTTTAAAATGAATCAGGTTAGTTTCAGTCGGATGTTTTGAAATGCTTGATTTATTTTTGATGAAAATCGTGAAATTATTATTATGATAATTGATAATAGAATTACTGATGATGTAATAAAGTATTTAATTGAATATTCAGAAGAAAGTTTATTTTTTCTTGAATTTAAAATTGGAATAATGGATAAAACATTAATCTCAAGTCCTATTCATATAGCTATTCATGAATAAGAGGAAATTGAAATTAGGGTTCCAATAATTAGTATTGATAAACGTAAAATTTTATAAAATTTCTTCTTTATATTTGGGGTATGAACCCAAAAGCTTTATTTAGCTTATCTTTTTATAAATTAGTATAAGATGTACATGAATTTTTGATATTCACAGGAATAGTTTAATTCTATTATTTGTAATGAAGGTAAAATTTTACATTTTTATTATATCATGATAATCCTTTTGTCGGGCACCTCATTATTTTTTTTTGTTTTTAATGTATTTGAATTGTTAAATATTTAAATCATTTAAATTTCTTTAGTTAATTAATTTTAGTATCCAATTTAAATTCAAGACCAAAAAATCTCAGGTGAATATGGGTAGGTACAGAATTTCTAGTTATTTGGAGAAAAAAAAGTGGTTGATTTTATTTTTTAACCTCAATAAAAATTTACTTATTATATATCACTAATTTTAATGTTATATACCATAACTTATTTATGTAAATATTTTATAATTTATAAAGTTTTATATTATATTATATTATATATATATATATATATATATATATATATATATATATATATATATATAAAACTTAAAAATTAAAAAAATTAATTAATTTTTTATTTTATTAATATTTTTATGATTATAAATATTTTTTAAATAATTACTGCTATTATTTTTATTATCATACTAGATTGTCTTTATTCATACATTATATTTTTAAAATTGATTTTTAAAAAATTGTATTTTTATAGTTTCACTTGTTTGATTTTTAAATTATATAGGAAAAATTGTACATAAAATAAAACATTAAAATTATTTAGTTTTGCATATTATTTGATAAAGATGCTTATTTAAAATTAAAAGCCGGGAATTTTTTAATTTTAATGACAAATACTATTCTAAATTTTATTAAGATTATTTTTGGTTTCATTTATTAAATTTTTTAAATTAAAGTTCTTAAAATGGCAATCTTGTTTCTTAATTAATAATTTTTATTTATAATATTATCCATAAAAATTATAATTATGTTTTAAAAATATTAAAATTTAAAATTTTAAATTTAATTAAATCATATAAAAAATCGTTAAAAGAAATAAAAAATTGCCAAATTTTTCGATAAATTGACATTTTATTGAACCAGGAATGTTTTAAAAAAAGATACATTCATTTTAAAGTGAATATTTTTTAAAATTTTTTGTTCACAGCTTAAAAATTTAGGCGTGATAACAGTTCGTGTTTTAATTTTAAGTTAAGTCCATTAATTGGGGAATCGGCAGTTAAAAAGTTTATAAAGGATCAAATTTTAAAAAATTTTAATCTCCAAAAACAGACTTACATTTATTTTTAGTAAATAGTAAATATTTTATGATTTTAAATGTATTTGATAAGTAAATTTTTTATCTGTTTGAGCAGATTCACAATATAATCTTTGTAGGAAAAAAACAATAAAATAATTGGGTATTGTATTCAATGAGATTGTCTTTTTGACCCATAAAATGCAGCCAAATAATTTACAGGGTATTTAAAATAAATATTTTTTTAATCTGGTGCTAATATTTAAATAAATTAATTTTTTACATTTTTATCCTATATGATTTTTATTAATTTGGAGTCATCGGAAGAAATCAGAATTTATCTTATTGAATGTCATAGATATAAAAATCGTAATATCACCAGTCTAAAAATGTAAATTTTTTTTCTAAAAACTACACTGAGCTTGTTTTGTATAATTCAGAGGGCTGCAAATGGTCTTAATGGTCTTACCCGGCAGAAAAGTTGAGATCGTCAAAAATTTAAACTTTTTGTTTTTGATTAAAGCAAAAACCAGTAGTGCGGTCTCCATTTTGTAAAATCACGAAGACAGGACACTAAACACGAACATAAAAAATGATTAGACAAAAGGAATTAATTTAAGTTAAAATATTTGTGCATTTTTTTAAATTTTGAAAAAGTCAAGTTTGGTTTTGACCTGTGGGACAAAATTTGCTGTGGTACCTGTTTTTTCAAAGTCTGCTGCCTTCTTCCAGTAGTTTAAGGATTAAACTAATTTCTAAGCTGCTATGTATGTATCCTTTTTCAAAACAATAATCGCCTTTTTCCATTTTAAGACCATCCCAGATCTTATTAAACAAAGAAGAAGAGACCAAAAAAATCATAATTTTTCTGTATTTTTATTTTATCTATTCAGGTATGTGTTTTGGGTTTAATTATTTTCATTTCAATTTTGTGAAATTTATATTCGTTGTTGTAGGCACTCAAAATTTAGATTAACCTGTCTTCCTTTGTTTAATTGTTCATAGTTGCTGGTATGTATAAAGTGATCCAGATATCAGCAATCTCTTCTTTGTTCTACTATGGTGGCATTGTCTTTAGAATACCATTTTGAAAAGATTTTGCTATTGGCTTTGGCCTTTTAAAATCGCTAATGGTCATGAATTAATACGATGTCTAGTCATTAATCCTCTTGGCTTTAGTAACAATAAGAAAAATTTAAAATCAATCAGATTTTTTTTTTTTTTTTTTTTTTTTTTTTAATTGCAGATTTTAAATTACCATGGTATATCTTTTAACACGGATATTCGGGAAAATACCAAAGGGTCAAGAAAAATAATATCCCTTAATGTTTGTTTTATTAAAAAAATCATTTGTAAATCCAGCGTTCTTGAGCACATCGTAATATTTTTTTAATATTAAGAATCACTATTATTTTTCCGTTTGTTAACGATTAGTTCGTAAATGTTTCAATTCAAACTTTGAACGCATGTTAAATATTTCATTGTTGAATAAAATAGATATATTGAACAATTTTTCTGTTTGCATCGGTAAACCAACAAAATATTGTTTAAATCATAACAGTAAGAAAAATCAATAGTCAATTCATCTGAATCCATCGTTTTATGTAAATACTACAGATTGCTTTTATTACTTTAATTGTTTATAACAAAATTAAATATAAATAAAATAAATATTAAACATACAAATATCACATTTGGGTATCACAAATTAATTAAAATCTTTCCTTTTTTATTTCTTTGTTGGCCATTTCTTCTTTCTTTCTTGTTTCGCTTCGTGACTATGTACTCCCAAATGATAAATCTCTATCGCGTTCTTATGGATTTTTTTTTTCTGTTTAATTCCATTAAAATTTAAAAAAATGTCATATTTTTTCCTTCTTTAGGTGTTATTTTAAAGTTATTACGGATCTAATTGTGGTTTTTCTCCGTAAGTATGTTCATTAATGTTTTCTCTTTAATCTTTCAATTTCAAACACAATTTAACCGGTAATATGGATTAAAAGAAAATAATCCATTTTTTGTCTAGGTAAACAGTTGAATTTTAATTGTACCAATTCTGTTTAAATATTAAGGTTTGAAATTGTTATTCCCAGTTCGGACATTACAATTTAAAAGTATCTTCGTGCAATTTTTTCCATTTTTTCATTTTCAGTTTTTGAAGAATTAAATTTACATGAACATTTTAATATATAAATGCAAGGAAAAAACCTTATTTTAAGTCTTTAAATTAAAGTGGTTTGCAGTGTCTAAATTTATTTCTTCCTAATTTTTTCTTACACCTTGGTTACTTAAATTATCCTTAATTTCTTCAATAGTTTAATAGGTACAAAAATAATTTAGGTATTAATGTAACATGTGGTCAAACCTCAAATCCTAAATCTTTGACATTTAATTAATAACTTCGATTGTTTATTGATACAGTTTGATAAATCACCTTTCATCTTTCTAACGTCTTTACATAAAATCCATTTAAAGTTCTACTTATTAGAAAAGGGCTTACATTTGTAAACTGTTCCTTCCTTTTCAGTACCAGGAAACAATCCTCCTTTATGGTGCCTTTATTAATGTTAAGTGAAAATTCCCATTTCCTATATTAGTCATCTGGATGGTTTTAAGAGCTTTTAATATCAAATTCCATATTTAATTCCTCTCTTTATTTTCTAATGAAAAATATCATGTTAGAATCGGTATTAAAGTCACAAACAGACATGCTACCAGAACGTTTATATGTTTTACAGGCGTTTAACGCTAGCGACCATTTGGCATCAGGCTTTCGAATCCTTCAGCATAAAACTGCCAAACGACCTTGGGATTGGAGGATTTTTATGAGGTTACCTTCCTCGTGAGGTGGTAAAGCCAAGACCACCGACCGCTAGTAGACGTTCCCTAGCCACGCCCTGCTAGAGTCTCTGAAGTACAGTTCGCGGTTTATTAGGACACGCTAGCTCAGCCGTCCCAGCAAGGACATGGCTTGCACACCTATACGCTTTTGACGGCGCATGTCCTAAGTGTAGAAAGACAAGGAAAAGGCTCTCAGCTTACGCTGAGACCTGAAAGAACAAGGTTAGAGCATGCTAACAGAAAGAGTTAAAGTAAAACCATCAAGACTAGTATAAGAAAAGTGAATTCCAGCTAAGGGACGCAGGTTGCCATCCCTGTCCTTGTTATTCAAGATAATTCCGCGACACCGTATTTTGTAGAGCTAAATGACGGTTTTAAGGCCAGAGCTCATATTTCTTTTTGCATCACTTACGATCATTTAGTCGTTTATACCTGGATAAATTATATTTTAAATATATTTTAATATAAAATATTTATATTAATATACGTATAAATAAATTTTGTTAATTTTAGTTTAAATTATTAATTTTATAATTTTGTTTTTAAATAAAATTAAATTTTGATCTATTTTGAATTATTTTTAATTTAAAATTTAATTTAATAATTTATACTATTTTATCAATAATAAATTTAATTATTAAGTAATCTTCTAAAATAGTAAAATTTAATTTATTAATCATTTATTTATTATTTAATTATTTTTAATTGATTAATTTATTTTAATTAGAAGGAATTAAATTTAAATTTAAAAAATAGTTTATTTTAGCGGAATAATTTATTTATTTTAATAGTTCAATTTGTATTAAATTTATTTTATTAAATTTATGATTGATGTCATTCAAATCAAAATTTTAATGTTATGTAAATTTAATTATTAATTTTATAAAGTCATTTAGTATTTTAATTATTTTTAAGATATTTAGGGTAAATATTTAAATAAAATTTAATTAATTTATAACATTATTATTAATATTGAATATTAATAAATTAAATTGAATTATTTTCATTAAATTTTATTATTTGCTTAATAAAATTAAGAAATTTTAAATTTAATTTTAAAATTTCTTTTCTAGTTGATAATTTTTCAATTAAAAAATATAGTTTTAATTTTACATGGAAAATATAGAATTAAAAGAAATAATAATTTGAAACTTCTATTATGAGAGTTTTTGAATTATGCACTTTAATATGGGGAGGAGCTTGCGGATTTTCTTGACTACTATTAATATTTCTTTAGATAATTTACATTTTTTATTATATCATAACAATTTTTTTTTATAAAAAGGTTTAAAATTAGTAATAATAATTAAATTTATTAATTTTTTAGGATAATAGTTATTTATTTCATTAAAATTGTCAATGATAATTTCAAAATTAAATATTTACTTATATTTATAAAAAAAAATTTCTGTTTTTAAAATCAAAGATTAATTTTGGCTTTATTATTTCTTTTAAAATTAATTTACATGTAGAATTTAATTAAAAAGTTTTTTTTCAGTATTTAATGTTGAAAATTTATTAATATATGTTTCAGTAAATTTTAATAAATCTAATAAAATTTGTGCCAGCAATTGCGGTTATACAATAGATTAATTGAATATTTTTGGTTTTAAATTTTAATTTAATTAAATTTGATATTTAAATTTTTAGGTGAAATTTAAATTTGAGTATTAATTATGATAATAATATTAAATTTAATAAAATTAAAATATAAACTAGGATTAGATACCCTATTATATTAATTTTAAATTATTAAATCAGATTAGTATTTGTTGTTCATGAAAATTAAAATATTTGGCGGTATTTTAGTCAGTTCAGAGGAACCTGTCCTATAATTGATATTCCACAATAAGTTTCACTTTTATTAATTAAGTTTGTATATCGTTGTTTAAGAATTTAAATTTTCAAGGTTTATAATGATAAATTATTTCAAATCAAGGTGCAGTTTATATAAAAGTAGAAATGGGTTGCAATAAATTTATTTTTAGAAAATAATCTTAAATTTTTATTTGAAATTGGATTTGATAGTAACATAAAAAATTTATTTTATATGATAAATGCTCTAAAATATGTACATATTGCCCGTCAATCTCATTTAAATTGAGATAAGTCGTAACATAGTAGATGTACTGGAAAGTGTATCTAGAATTATCAAATTAAAGCTTAGGATAAGTTTCTTATTTACATTAAAAAGATTACTGTTTAATACAGTTAATTTGAATTAATTAAATTATTTTTATTGTTTAATAAAAATATTTTTATTTTATTAATTATTAAGAAAAAATTTTTTTTATTATAGTTTATTATTAATGGGAATGAAATTTTAAAAATTTTTAAAAGAAGAATTAATTTTTTGTACCTTTTGTATCAGGGTTGATTAAATTTAAATTCTTTAAATGTTTTTCTGGAATTTAAAAGGGCTAATTAATTATTTATTTATTTGTGATATAATATTTTAAAATAATTAATTTAAAATGAAATCTTATTCGTTTTTAAATATATCTAGTTTTTTAAGAAAAG
The DNA here is from genome assembly GCA_036346205.1 of Vesta saturnalis. Lineage (NCBI taxonomy): Eukaryota > Metazoa > Arthropoda > Insecta > Coleoptera > Lampyridae > Vesta > Vesta saturnalis. The sequence goes on along the minus strand of JARFJB010001002.1, from coordinate 30,805 downwards.
AATTTAATTCTATTATTATTTATTTAATAATTAATTTTTAATTTTTAAGTTGTTTTTTTTTTGTTTTTATGTGTTTAATGGCATTTATACTAGTTAATTATATTACTGTAAAAACCAGTTTCTTTTGTAATTTAACTTTAGTTATATTATTGTCTGTTACCTCGTCTACTCGGTTCTTTAGTTTTAATTTCTTGTAGCATTATGTAGTATTCTAAACATATGTTTTATGTTATGTTTTCATTACAATAGAGCATTTGTTTTGTTACTTTCCTAGTACATGCATTGTGTTATTGGTGTGTCCGATCCTAATCTTGTTATTACTATTCTTTCGTGAAAGGCTGTATTTATTATGCCAGGTCTTCAAATGGGATCTTTCTTGGTTTATTAAATTTGTTTGACACCATCTGATTGGCCATTGTTTCATTAATCTTTCTTTGAGATGTTGTTTTAAATCGGTCGGTGACACGCGTATATCATCTTTGATATGTTCATTTGACGCTTGCTTTGCTGATAAGTCAGCCTCACGTTTCCATGAATTTACATGTTAACATTAAAGTTATATGTTTTGAATCATGGTTTTAGGTAGTAATTGATCGTTTATTTTGTTTAATAATGGATGTATTTTTTGATTTCGAATAGCTGCTAGTGAACTTAGCGAATCACTACTATTATATATTCTCTGTTTGAAGTCTGCAGACAGTAATGATTGCCAAATGGTGTATAATTCGCTGTGTATGTACTGGTGATACAGCTATGAGACCAATTATGCTTTCTTTGTCAAATATTGCGCTCCCAGTTCCGTTTTGAGTTTTAGAACGTCAGTATATATTTGTTTGCATGTGGGTATTTGAACATTTTTTCTTTCGATGCAATCGATACTGTATCGGTAGGGTGTTATATTTCTTTATTTTTGCAAGGTCTAGTTCAAAATGTGTCTTTATTTCTGACCAAGGTGGATATTCACAGTCAGTGTAATTGATGACTGTAGGCAGACAAATTTCTAATTTATTAATTAGTTCTAGACCTCTTATGATGGCTGGTTTACTTACGGTTGCTCGCCTTTGATATTCATTTATTGTCTCTATGTCATTCAATATTTGGTTATTTAGATTGTTTTGTCTTCCTAATATTTTTATTACAGCAGAATATCCCTCCTAGTATTTAGTATAGAATCTTCAGATATTAAGTAATGTAGTTCGGAATGCGTTGCTAGTTATTCCTGTGTATGTATTCTGTCTAGGTGTTATAATGGTTGTCTCGTAGATGAGTACATACATACCATATTCTATTGCAGTCAAAACAAAAGCTGAATATAGCTGGATAAGTAGTATGACATGATATATTACTCATGCATAATGAAATTGATTCTTTTTTACATTTAGCGACAAGATGACTTATATGTTCTTTAAAATGTAATTTTTGTCGAAAATGACTCTAATATTTTATTGTTACAATGGAACTACTTTTAATAAGTAGCTTAGGTTCGTTATGTGGTTTTCTTTTCCGACAGAAGTGTATGGCTGCAGTTTTATTCTCTGCTAGCTGTAATCCCATACTTTCCACTTTAGTAGCTATGTCTTGAATTGCTTTATTTAGATGAGTTTCTATATTTTCCATCGATGTGTTTTCGTAGAAAATGATTAGGTCGTCCACATATAAACATTTATAGATTGGGTTGGTATCGTTCAAGTAGCTCGTTTATTCCAACCAGAAATATGCAGCTCAAGCAGTAACCTGGTATTCCGTTTTGGAAATATGTATGTTTGTGAATTTATATTCCCTATCCTCACATTAAAAGTACGAAGGGACAAAAAACTTTTAATTATTTGGGGTAGTTTCCCTTTTATTCCCCATTGTTCAAGCTTTTTTATAACGCTGTTCCTCCACATTAATTCGTATGCCTTACGAATATCAAATCCAACTGCCACTGTGTGCGATCTTCTTAAAAAACTGTTTAAGATAAAATTTTCGAGATACACCAGTTCATCTATCGTAGATAGATTGCGGAAGCCTATTTGATATTTAGATATGATTTGTTCTTTCTCTAGGCACCAAGTCAGTCTATTATCGATTATCTTTTCAAAGACTTACTGATGCACTATGTCAGATATTGGTCTGTAGTTTGTTGTTTGTTAGGATCAGTGCTCGGTTTTATAGGTATAATTATTGAATGCCATTGTCTTATTGCTTTTTGTATATTTCGTTGTATAATTCTAATAGTTTTTCTTTCAGGAGAGGAAGTTCTTTAACATAGTACACTACATCGTAGGTGCTGAGTCTTTGTATTCAGTAACGTTTTTGTAATTCAGCATATAAGTTCTTTATTATATTCATATAGTTCATTGGTGGTAAAGTTAGTATCCTTTTCGTTGTGTTGTTTTATTTGTAGAAAGCTTGAATAGTTCATAGAGTTACTGTTTTTTCAAATTGTTTCGCTAGACTTCAGCGATTTGTGCGCCGTTTGTTATCTTTATTCACAATCAATATGAAGAGCCTTTACCCATTATGTTTTACTTCCTACATACCTCTTCGCTGGCTGTTTGCGAGTTTATGTTGCCTACATATTGCATGAATCTTTCTTCGTCGATAAGATTTTTTCGAGCTTCTTTTAATCAGTATTAAATTTCCTATGGTAGTTTCTTTGAAAACTGCAAATAGCTTTTGTTTCTTTTTGACAGCCATTTTAATTCCTGGAGTCCAACAGGAAACGTTATTCGATTTAGATATCCCTTTGCTTTTTGGGATAGCTTTTTTTGCAGCTTTGATGATTTCTTCAGTAAACGTTTCAACTTTTTTAGCAACTGGAGAGATTTCGTCTGTGATTTATATGTTCCAATTCTTAGTGTATAATTTTAATTTACATTTTAGCAACCATTTTTGAGGGATACCAATTTTCTTTTTTTCTATGTAGGTGGTAATAATGATTGGGTAATGATTGCTATTATAAAGATCATTCGATGTATCCCATTTAAAATTTAATGCTGTTGATGAGGTCGATATTGTTAAGTCTATGGCAGTGAATGTATTTCCTTTGCTATTGAAATGTGTTGACTTATTTGTGTTTAACAGAGTAAGACTATTTTCTTGTATGAATCTTCTATTAAGTAACCACGTAGATCTGTGTTTGTGGAACCCCAACTTGGAGTTTGCATTGAAATCACTCAAAAGCATGTAGGGTGCTGGTGTTGAGAAATGATTTCTTTCATATCATCCAGATTCCAACTGATGAATAGATACATACATATTATATATATATATATATATATATATATATATATATATATATATATATATATATATATATATATATATATATTACAAAATAATTTTAAAGGGTAATTAATCTCTACAGCAACTACCTGCAGTCTTGTATTTATGTTTATTTGTTTTTGGGGTATATTACGTTGAACATATATGGCTACACCTCCATAGCTCTATTGTTATTTGTATATTCTTTTTATATTTATAACTCTAAGATGGAACATTTATTTCTTTTAAATGTGTTTCCTGTATCACATGCAAAATGGTTTGTACTCTGCTATTAAATTTTAAGTTACTGCAATATGTTTTCATGTAGTATCGAATGTTAAAATTGTTTTGTTTTTTATATATGAACAAGATGAATAAACATATAAATAAATATATAGAAATATAAATAGAAATAAATAAATATATAAATAAGAATTATATAACAATAAATAAATATAAATAATTCTATAAATAAATCTATAAATAAATATGTACATATTTAGTAACATAAACAAGACAACAAATAGTTTAATAAAATTTGTAGATTTTGATTAGATATAACTAGAACTGTATCACATTTGACTAGACTAAAATTATTTTTTGCTTTACGTCCTACTTCTTTTTGTTACGCTAGTTTCAGATTGACACCGTCTGTTGCTGAATCTGATTCAACAAGAGATTCGTCAGTACGTTCGTTTGTTTGAATCTACGATATGTGGAAGTGCATTCATTTTAGTTTTCTAAACTGTAAATTTGGTTTGTCGAATTATGAAAGTGTTCTGATGCTAAGTAAAGCCTTATTTCTTTCGTAACTTCAGGAACTATTTATGGATTAACGTTTTCACTATATCAGAAGGATTTTCTGTATGTATTTGATTGGCTGCTATTGTATAACTTTGTAATTTAATTGATAAACTTTCTTTGCGTCACTATATGTTATTTTTTCAAGTGTTTTAATTTTTTGTATAGCAGTTTCTTCCTTGTATATAAATTTAACGTGTCGAATGTCATTTGCAGTTTATGAAAATGGTTGTTCACAGAGATTTCATGTACAGATTTTCCGCATACACACACTGAATTACTTGTACATTTAATAGAGGTATAAACTTTGACATAAAACATCTAAGTGATTATGTAGTCTCACTTTAGGTTGTTATAATTAATCCGTTTTGGTATTTTGTATCAATTGTTAGAATAATATTAATGTTAAATATCAAATCTTTTTATTCTTTTAATATCTACGACTTTAATTTTACTAGTTCGATAAAATTTCGGTGTCGTCACAATTTAACAAATCTTTGCAATAGATGACTTTGTAGATTCAGGGTTCTGTGTGGTGTAACTTCTACGCCAATATCCGCAAAGGATGTAATAGACAATAATTTGTTTTTGTCTGATCTGGTTTCTACAAATATTCCTTTTAATCTTTTTAATCATGTTTATCTACAATAATTGCTTTTGAAATAACAAAGGACTAGTTTTTTCAAAGTTCTTTTTATTTAATAATCAAGAACCGAGGAACAAAGCTTTCGTCAATTGAACATTTTTCCTTGGAGATTTTAGAAACCGTGTACTTTAAATACGACTCTCCATACAATTTGAGGATGGAAAAAAAGGTCTGTAGGCAGTTATGCAGCAATAACTGATTTCAACTAAGACCAGGTATCTAGACTTTAGCGATAACTTAAATTCATCTCTTGGATACATTAGATTTCAGATTTTTTAGTGGAGTTTATTGAAAACACAAAGTAGACAACGGACGCAGGAACAGATTTTACAAAAGAATGAATTAGCATTACAATACCACGTGAAAGTGCTTTACTTTATTTTAAGTTTTAATGTTTAATATTTAATGGGATGAGCTTTTATTTAAAATTTTAAAAATTTTAATATATCTGTATTTTGTATAATTTAAATTGTTAATCATGATAATAATTTAATAGTTATTTATTATTTAATGATTAAATTAGTAAATTTGTTTTTAAGGATAAAAAATTTTTTTAGATTATAAAAAAAGGAATTCGGCAAATTAATTTTCTGCCTGTTTATTAAAAACATGTCCTTTTGAAAATAATTTAAGGTCTAATCTGCTCAGTGATAATTAAATAGCAGCAGTATTTTAACTGTGCAAAGGTAGCATAATAAATAGTTTTTTAATTGAAATCTGGAATGAATGATTGGACAAATACCTATCCTTTTATAAATTGTTTTTGAATTTAATTTTTAAGTTAAAAAGCTTAAATGTTTTTAAAAGACGAGAAGACCCTATAGAGTTTAATTTATTACAGTTGATTTAGAATTAAATTTTTAATAATAAATTTAGTTGGGGTGATTAGAAGATTAAATAAACTTTTTAGTTTTAATCATTGATTTATGAATTTTAAATCTTTATTTTAAAATTTTAAATTAAATTACCTTAGGGATAACAGCGTAATTTTTCTTTAAAGTTCTTATTGAAAGAAAAGTTTGCGACCTCCATGTTGGATTAAAATTAATTTTTGGTGTAGCAGCTGGAATATTAAGTCTGTTCGACTTTTACAGTTTTACATGATCTGAGTTTAAACCGGTGTGAGCCAGGTTGGTTTCTATCTTTAATTTAATAAAATATTTTAGTACGAAAGGACCAAATATTTAATATATTATTTATATTTGAATATTGTTACTTTGGCAGATTAGTGCAATTGATTTAGAATCTTTAAATATATTTTATATAGGTAATATTTGTTTATACATGATTTATTTTGTTTATTTATTAGATTTTTTGTTTTATTAATTTGTATTTTAATTGGGGCTGCATTTTTAACTATATTTGAACGAAAGATTTTGGGTTATATTCAAATTCGTAGGGGCCCAAATAAAGTAGGTTTTACTGGAATTGTTCAACCATTTAGAGATGCAATTACATTGTTTTCTAAAGAGCAAATTAGTCCTTTAATATCTAATTATATTTCTTATTATTTTTCTCCTGTATTAAATTATTTTTTTTCATTATTGTTGTAATTATGTTTACCTTTTATAAGTTTTTTTTTACATTTTTCTTTTAGTTTTTTATTTTTTTTTTTGTGTTTCGAGTTTAAGAGTTTATACAATTATGATTGCAGGTTGATCTTCTAATTCTAATTATTCTATATTAGGAGGTATATGCTGTGTAGCTCAAACTATTTCTTATGAAGTTAGATTAATTTTGATTTTACTTTCTTTTTTATTTATAATTGGAAGAGTTAGAATTTTTGAATTATGTTTTTATCAATTAAATATTTGATTTTTGTTTATTTCTTTTCCCTTGTGTTTAATTTGATTTTCTTTTAGGTTAGCAGAAACAAATCGTACACCCTTTGATTTTGCTGAAGGGGAATCAGAATTGGTTTCTGGATTTGATATTGAATATGGAAGAAGGGGATTTTCTTTACTTTTTATGACTGAATATTCAAGAATTTTGTTTATAAGAATAATATTTGTTTTAATTTTTTTTGGTAGATTATTTTTGAATTTTTTTTTTTGTTTGTTTGTTTTATTTATTTCTTTTATATTTATTTGAACTCGGGGGATTAGCAGGAATATAGTTATCTGGATCTCTTAATATATACATGGTTTAGATAAAATAAATAATGAAAATATTATCATTGTAATTATTACACTTATTAAATCTTTAAATAAAAAATATGGATGGAATGGAATTTTATGAATATTTCTATTTGATCCTAAAGGGTTGTTTGATCCAGTTTGATGTAAGAATAATAAATGAATTATAACTATTGCTGAAATTATAAATAGTAAAATAAAATGTAAAGAAAGAGATCGTGTTAATGCAGCATTATCAATAGCAAATCCCCCATATTCATTGAAAAATTAATGTTCCAATATAAGGAATAGCTGATAAGAGATTAGTAATAACAGTTGCACCTCAAAATAATATTTGCCCTCATGGAAGAATATAACCTAAAAATGCTGTAGCCATAACTAAAAATAAGTATATTGATTGAAGAATTGTTTCTTCGTAATGCATGATATGCTTTAGAAACTTTAAGTCTGATATTATTGTAATGTTGCTAGTTTAATTTGAGAGAAATTTTCCTGATATGGTTTTATTTTATACATTTTGATGCTTTTGTAAGTTGATACATATTCTATGATTTTCTTGATAGTAATATTAGTCGTCTTGCTATTGCTTCGATCTTTGAAGGTAATGATTTGGTACTGTATTTCGTGAGAAGATATTTAGAGTTTTCTGTTCTTTATATCATTAGCTACCTCTGGTTCCATCATGGTAGAGGTGGATCTTTTTAGCTTCCTGAAATTGATAGATTTGTTTGCGATTGGCTATAACATTTAAGAAATTGACAGTATACCTAATCATTTGTCTCTGTTTATATGTGTTATATTATCTTAATTTGCATGATTTAAGCATTTACTTTTTATATTAGGTTTTATGTCCTTAGATATAATTGAAGTGATCACTTCCATGTCTATCTGTCCCATGTATATTCCAAAAGTTGTAGAGGCTATGGTGAGATTAGTGGCAAAAAGAGTTTGATTTTGAATTGAAGAATGGGTTTGGTGTTATTTAATAACCATATTGTTTCTTTAGAAATCTTCTATTTTCTTTGAATATCTAATTTGTAGAAACTGGACTGTAATTAAATTCATTAGTATGCATTTGTATTGTGCTTTATTTCGAGGTCTTCGGTTTAATTATCTTCTGGTAAATATACGTTCATAATTTTATGAAATAAAGATATTACTGCTCGTATTCTTGTTTTAAGTCTACCATTTGTATACACAGTTAGTTGTGGTTAAAATTGATTTTGCTTTGCTAAATGGTTCATCGTATCTAACGCAATTAAAGTTTCTTAATTGAAATTTTCACGGAGATTTTCTTGTAAACAGATAGAATCATATTAATTAGTTTTCAGTTCCTCTAAATATTTTTATTCCATTGCAGTTCCATTGTATTATTTTGCCATGGTTTGATACTAATTACAATGGATGATGTTGAATAATTTTTATTATTAGAAATACATTATTTAATTATACATGAATAATAAATAAATAAATATTTTGTGTATATATAAATATAGCTATAAATAAATACTATGTGACAAAGTACATATATACGTGTAAATGGACAATAAGACAAGTAAAAATATCACAGATTTAGAGTTATCAGCAATTTCATAGATATCACAGATAGGCTATCACTTAGTCGTTGCGCTGCTGGTAATAGTGCTATTTTTTCTATTTTTGCTTCTTGGTCTGACCTTTTTTCTCTTACGCAATTGTATGAATATTTAGGTTCATCTCCTCTATTGATGGCGATGAACAGCTGGCGCTTGGTTTCTTTTTTCACCTCTGGATTCATCTTCCATATTTTCTGATTCGATCCGGTTAGATGTAAATGAAGTTCTTTGCATAGAGCTGAACTCTTCTCTTATAATTTTTTAGTTCACCGACTATTTCTGTTTTGAGCGATATGAGACGTGATTGTGTTTCTAATACCAAGACTTCTTCTTTGATTATCTTTCTGATTTCAGGAATTAGATCTTTTAAGGCAGTACTATGATTAAGATGCAGCCATCAGCAAACGATGCGTGACTGGTGACTGCCGATTCCATTTGTTTAGCTTAGTATGGTACCTTATGTAATACCACGACCTTTAATTTTTATTCTTTTGTAAGTAGGACATCTTCCATACCGCTGAGTGTTTTGCAATTAGGGCACTCTTTGGGTCTTGACATGCAGTGCCTTCGTGAGTTGGTTTTGATACATAGCTTTGCATTTTTACAATGGATCGCTGAATGCCCAAACTGTTGACAGTTAAAACACCGGAATGGAATGAATGTATGGTCTGACCTTTAAAGGGTAGATAGCTGCTTTAATAAATTTGGGCAAGGTTTCTCTGTTAAAGGTCAGTATGTGGTTTGGAGAGTCTACCCATGTACTTAACCCTTATTATTTTCACCTCTGTAACTAACTCATGGCTAAGGCCATCTTTAATTTCTTCGAGAGAACAATTCAATAAGTCAAGACAGTATACGACTCCTTTACATATATTTAGGGTTGGATGAGAGGTTACCTCGACATTCATTTCGGCAAATCTTTTGATTTGTAATAGCCTATTAGATTGTGGTCCTGATCTACATTCGATTAGTATTTTACCTTCAATATTTTTGATACTATTTACATCACCAACAAGTCCAAATAAAGTTTTAGATATTAGAAACGGGCTAACTTTAATTAAGTCATCTTTTCTTAGAGCAGAAACGACCATGGATTTTTCAGTTGCCTCTTACAGTTTGATACGCTGTCTATCAGCCATTTCAGAGGATAAGTCTCATTTAAAACTGTAGGACTATAGAATTAACGTGGATGAGTGTTCAACTATAGCAGTACACATACTATAGCAGATTGATATGTGAAGATGTTTTCACAGGGTTTAGTGCTACATTTGTTATTAAAATAACTAATAAAATGGAAATTATAAAAGAAAATTGTAATAAAATTATTAAATTTAAATTTTTCATTTGATGCAATTTTTGTTATGTAAATAAATAGAACTAGTAGAACTAGTAGAATTTAAATTCAAAAATCCTGTTAGTATACAAATTAATGTTGTTAGAATTAATAATGTTAATCCTATTGCTAATGGATGATTAATTATTGTTAATAATAAAGAGAATGTAATTATTAATCTTAATAGTATTTCTATACAGAAAATAGTTTGTCTAAAATATTAATTTTGGAGATTAATGAAATAGTTATTTATTTTTCTGAAGTTTTAAAAGTTATAACTTATTTTTGATTTACAAGACCAATATTTTTATTAAATTATTAAAACAATGGTTATTAATAACGTATTTATATTTTTTTCTATATTTTAAATTGGAGTTATGGTTTTTTGTTTAAAATGTAAGCATTTACTTTTAATATTATTAAGACTTGAGTTTATTATATTAAGTTTATTTTTTGGTTTACAGATTTCATTGACATATTATTATTATTATGAAACTAATTTTAGAATAGTTTTTCTTACTATAAGGGTTTGTGAGGGTTCTTTAGGTCTATCAATTCTTATTTTAATAGTTCGTTCCTATGGTAATGATTATTTTCAATCATATATATAATAATATTTGGATGTGATTATTTAAGATATTTAATAATTTTACTTAGTATTTGAATTTGTACTTTAACAATTATAGCTAATATTGAGAAAAGTTATAGTGATTTTTTTTGTCTGTTGTTTTAATAATATTATTTTCATTATTTATAACTTTTAGTTCAATAAAAATATTTATTTTTTACATTTTTTTTAAATTAGATTAATTCCAACATTGTTATTAATTTTAGGGTGAGGTTATATCAACCTGAACGTATTCAAGCTGGTATATTTATATAATAATTTTTATACTTTAGATATTGATTATCTGTCTTTTTCATTAAATAATATTTATTTTTATGTTTGTACAATTTCTATTTTTTTAGTTAAAATTCCTATATATTCTGTACATTTATGATTACCCAGGGCTCATGCAGAGGCTCCAATTTCTGGATCAATAATTTTGGCTGGTGTAATGTTAAAGTTAGGGGGGTATGGATTAATTCGTTTTATAAAAATTTATATAATTGTATGTTTAAAATATAATTTTATTATTATGATTATTGGTTTAATAGGAGGTTTTATTATTTCTTTAATTTGTTCAAATCAAATGTATGTTAAGTCTTTAATTGCATATTCATCGGTTTCGGATATGAGATTAGTATTAGGAGGTTTAACAATGAACTACCTACTAGGCGCGTCCCCAGGTGGCGGATAGGGGAACGACCTTGCAAATGATCGTAAGTGATGCAAGGCCAACACCGAAATATGAGCTCGTGGCGTCAACCCGCCACTGTAGCTCTAATAATACGGTGTCGCGGACCAGTTCACGTATGTAACTAACAAGGACAGGGACGGCAACCTGCGTCCTTAGCTGGAAGTTCACTTTCCTTATACTAGTCTTGGGTGGCTTCCTTACTTTAACTCTTTTCTATCATCATCGCTCTAACTCTTGTTCTCTTCAGGCTCCCAGCGTAAGCTGAGAGACCTTTCCTTTCTTTCTTCTCTTCCCAGGACATGCGCCGTCAAAAGCGTATACGGGTGGCAAGATATCCTTGCTGGGGACGGCTGAGCGCTAGCCGTGTCCTAATACCGCAACCGCAAACTGTACTCAGAGACTCTGCAGGGCGTGGCTAACGTCGCACAGGTATCGGTCGGTGGTCTTATAATTGCCTGACTACGAGGAAGGTAACTCTATAAAAATCAATCCCAAGGTCGTTTGGCAGTTTTAGGTGCTGAAGGATTGCGCAAGGATGCCTAAGGTGAGCCTGGTCTCTAGCGTTGAAACGCCTGTAAATACAGTATTTAGACTTGCTATAGTATGGGTGCACTGCTGTAGTTGAATGTTTTCATCCCAACTCGTGGGATTCTTATGAGTTTCTTAAGTTCGTATAATGGCGGAATAAAAAACCACCGAAGAAGAGTCCACCTCTCAAACCATGGATGTTGGGGCAGGTCCAACAGAAAAACTGTAAGCAAAACGAGCCAAGAAAAGGTCCCCGGTTCTTGGTCATCAAAAGGAAAGGAAATGAACAGTTTGTTAATTTCGATAAGGTCAGCCTTTGCTATTAATAAAGGTATATATGGACAATTTGGTACGGTAAAAATGGTAAAGAAAAATTAAAGAAGGTCTTTTGATTGAATCGACGTCCATTAACCAAGCAAAACGTATATTGCAAAGTTGTACATTTTAGGTTACAGATTGAAGTATTCATAAAACACTGAATATTTCCAGGTGTGATCTATTGTCAAGATCTGTTGAATTGCTCACCTAATGAGATATGCGAAGAACTTCATTCGCAGGAGTAATCAAGTTCGAAGGTTGAAATCAAAGAAAGACGGAATATTAAGGACAATGTCCACGTTCTCACTTTTAATTCTAACTCTTCCAAAAACTATCAAAGTAGCGTTCTATTCACTGAATGTACGTTATATGTACCTCCGCCATTAGATGTTTTAATTGTCAACAATTTGGTCACTCTCTGAATTGTCAACTACCACAAGTGTGTATCTGTGGCAAGAAATTGCATGAAGGTACCAAATGTGAAGATCCTAACATGTAAATTGCAGCGGTCCTCACTCAGCTAGATCCACTCAATGTCCAAATTTAAAACTGAAGCGGCAATACAAAATAAAGGTTAGAGAAAATTACGTACGTAGAAGCAAAAAAGGGTAATAATACCAACACCAACGATAAGGAGTTACGCAACTATAAAGAATCGCAACCAACCTTAATGTCTCGTCATTAGCTAAAGAGTTGGTTCCTATAATATTAGAAGCTATAACACCATTGCTACCAAGAAGCACAGGTAATATTCAACAACCTTCTACAACGTTACAAGTTCCGAGTTTTGTAACATCTAATCGACCTGTAACTCCACAGTCTGAAAGCCTATCAGACGTAAGAAAAAGAGGTGCTCGATGAGATCTATCCAGTGATGGAGGCGATCTCAATCGTCCTTAACTAGTAAAGAGAGAAAATCTTAGAAAAAGAAAGGTTGGCCGAAGAAACGAAACCACCTAAATAAATATAGTCATTAGTCTTAGATTACTGTGATAGCCTAACTGTGATATTTATGTTTATTGAACTAGTCTTTTATAGTTTTTATTTGCGTAGTCATTTTTATATTTATTTATCTAGTCATTTTATCTTTATTTGTTCTGTTTATCTATACAATATTTGTTATGTATCCCTTATAGCGTAATCTATTTAATAACCATAAAACTTAAAATGGATACATTTATACTGCAGTGGAACTGTAATGGTATAACCAACCGGTACTGCAATTTAAAATTATTAATAGATTTTTCTCCATTATGTATATGCCTACAAGAGACACATTTAAAAGTAGACCAACCTTATGAACTAAAGGTTTCTCAATCTATAGGAAGGACTTTGTACATCACGCTCGCGCCTGTGGAGGCGTTGCAATTTTATTAAATGCGGCACTACAACAACTGTTATAAATCTCGAATCTCGACTTCAAGCAGTAGCGGTTCGATAACTTATCCTATAGAGCTTACTATATGCAACATCTACCTACCTGAGTTTAATTGAACTACAAGATTTAGCTCAACTTATCAGGCAGCTACCTGCGTTTATCCTCTTAGGTGACTTTAATGCTAACAGCCATCTATGTCCGGTAGGAAAGATACTAGAGGCGACCTTGTTGAAACCTTTATTGAACAAGAAAATTGTTTATTAAATACTGGATCAGCAACTCACTTACAGCTCGAAGAGGCAATTTTCAGCAGTGGATTTAACATGACCATTCTGTAGCGCCAACTCACCTGGAAAACCGCGGACATCTTTACGACAGTGACCATTTTCATCTTTATCTCAACCAATTGCCAAAAGAACAAACATGATTTTTCTAGAAGATGGATTACGAGTAAAACAAATTGGTCACTTTACCAATCTATCTTACATTGCAGTCTGTAGAAGGTGACATCTCTTTGTTGGTCTCTTCTATCCTAAGCTGTCTTCTAAATCTGTTCTCAAAGTAAAGGAAAAACTGGTAAATTGAGTGCTTGTGTGACAAAGTATCTGTCAAAACAAAAACAAGCATTTAACCGATTCTGTAGAAATCAACATCGAAAATCTAGTTCATTTTAAAAAATGAGAGCTATGACGACTAGTAGTACTCGAAACTAAAAGAGAATCATGGAAAAAATATGTCAACACGCTTATCTAGTTCATCAGCCACTGAAACATGGAGGAAGGTTAAGGCATAAGTGGCACTGGCCAAACTACTACATTAAACAATTAATTGTAGAAAACAATCTATCACCACCACTCATATTAGTGAAACGATGACAATTTAGTGTAGCAAACTGAAAATTACGATAGAACTTTCTTGTTAACCAAAACACAGAGGAAATTGAGAATTTTGCCACAGATCATACGTTAGACTATAACTTACCTTTTTCCATGTGTGAGTTAAATCAAGCAGTAAAACGTAAAGTTATCTGCAGCGGGTAGACAACATTAATTACGATTTTATAAAGCACCAAACCATGAACTAAAATCTTTCCTTTTAAATATATATAACCATATGGTCAGATGGTATACTAAAGACATGGACAGAAGTACGATAGTTATATTAAAAGATAACAAAGATACGAAAATAGTTACAGACCAATCAGTATTACTTGCTGCTTTAGTAAAATTTTGAAAGAATGATCAATCTCAGACTAGTGTTCATCCTCGAAAGCAGAACTTATTATACATCAATATGGCTTTCTAAAGGTAGATCACATAGACTGCATGGTTATAGAAAATGCTATACAGGACTCATATAGAAAGGTCTCACTTGGTAGCAGTATTTTTGACATAAAAAGCCTATGATATGACATGGAGGTATGGCATTTTACAGAATTTTATAGTTGCTTTGTGAAACCTTCCTAGAGTCATTAAATTTTTATCTAATCGCAGTTTTAGAATAAGGATAGAGTAGCTTGTCATCGTCCGTAATCTTGAAATGGAGTACCACAAGGGTCGACGTTGAGTGTTACTTTATTTGCAGTGGCGATTAATAACATATTAGAAAACTTGAAGAAATTGGGAAATGTTTATATGTGATGATTTATGTATATATGTTAAAAATCAAACAATACATCAAGTGAGTTCAACTCTACAATTAGCTATAAACGTCATACTGAGAAATCTGGACAGTGCAGGTTATAAACTCGCCCAGGACAAAACAGCCTGTATTCACTTTTGCAGACTTAGACGCTCATGCAGACCCTAAAATCTACATTGGGGACTCTTGCATAAAGTGTATAGAATTCTCGTTCTTGGTCTAATTTTGATGCTGCTCTGCGATGGCACTTACAGATTGATGACATTATACTTAAGTGTCGTCGTACTCTTAACATTTTACGATGTTTAGCTAACACCAAATGGGGCAGATAGAAACATTCAAGGTATATAAAGCATTGATCTTGAGTCGAATTGACTATGGTTACATAGTATACGCCTGCTCGAAGAAGTACCCTAGATCGCCTCAATAGCATACACCACTTGGACTGCGATATTGCACAGGAGCTTTAATACCAGATCCAAAGTATCTACGTAGATGCAGTTTCTCTTGCGAAAGAAGAAGCGAATGCTACTTTGCTATTTAGGCATAAAAGCTCAACCGTCCACCTAGCCTCAACATTGTTTAAGAGGACTCACGCATATGCAGAATGCCCGATAAGAACTAGGCCAGTCAGAATACGTGCGACGAGATGCTCGATAAATACCAAATAAATTTACCAACATCTTGAAATCCAATAATCTGGAAACACCAATGAAAATTAGATTACTATTGTGATGAATCTTGATAATTCATCAAATAAACTCAATACAAACCAGTTTTCCAATGAAATAGTAATATATAACTAGAACCAAAACTGAGAAAGGTGTTGGTAGTCATTTATAGAACAATATCTTGGTCTCTAGAAAGTTCCGAAATCACGGCAGAAATCTACTCATATATCAGGCACTACTATATTGTTATATATCTCGCCAATCTACAAGGTACCTTATCATAAGTAAATCCAAAATAGCCATTCAACGAGTTACGAATAGATTTACAACTATCCATTGGCCCAACTGATCCTCTCACTATTACAAGAAATATATAAATCAAAGCTAGTTACTTTTATGATAGTGACTGATTACAGTCAACTAAATAGTATGCATGTAGCTTACGAAACCGCAACCAGTGCAACGGAAAGGAAGATGAAATAGAAGCAAAATACATACTTATGAAGAGACTGCGAAACTATTAATTGCTATAATTACTAAATCTTGGCAAAGTGAATGGGATGAATCAGACACTTTTCTTAGAAAAGTAAAACAATCGGTACTGCCTTGGAAAACAATTAAAAATGCTACAAGAGAGGAGCAGGTAACGCTAAAGATTACGCATAGGACACACGAGAATTACATCTGAATATTACCTTACGGGAAGTGAGCCACCCAGATGTAACGAATGTAATGTGCCTATAACTGTAAGTCATTTGCTGATAGAATGTGCTTTATTTAACAATGAACGGCAACGTAATGGCCTCAAGCAAAGAGTTGAAGATATACTCAGCAATGACCCGGAAGAAGTACAAAAATTAATAGCGTACCTTAGAAACACAAATCTGCTAAAACAAATATAGAGCAGCATAGGAAGCGCCAATGACCTTAGATGTCGACGCGCAAAAACATAAAAAAAAAAACAATAAATATATGGGGTTTATATGGTTCAACTGTAATAATAATTTCTCATGGTTTATGTTCACCAGGATTATTTTGTTTAGCTAATTGTTCATATGAAAGTTTATCTAGTCGTAGATTGTTTTTAACAAAAGGTTTAATTAATATTATACCTAGAATAAGATTATGATGATTTTTATTATGTTCTTCTAATATAGCAGCTCCTCCTTCTTTAAATTTATTAGGGGAAATTATATTAATTAATAGTTTGGTTTCTTATACTTGAATTACAATAATTTTAATTAGATTGATTTCATTTCTTAGAGGTTGTTATTCTGTATATTTATATTCAAATACTCAACATGGAAACTTAATTAATGGAATATATTCATATTCTTCTCGATGTATTCGTGAATATTTCTTCATTGAGTTCCTTTAAATTTTATTTTTCTTGTTGGTGATTTATTTATTTGTTATTTAAGTATTTAAAAAAAAAACATTAATTGGTGGAATTAAAAATACAAAATTTATCTTAAATAATTTCAATTTGTAAATTTTATTTTACGTTTTTACTTTTTTGTAGAGTAATTCTATTTTTTTCGAGTTTATATTTTATGATTTTTAATTATTTAATTTTTATTGAGTACGAGTTATTAAGTTTAAATTCTAGAATAACTTATATAATTACTTTATTTGATTGAATGTCATTATTTTTGAGATTTGTTTTATATTTTTCTTCTATAGTAATTTATTATAGTGATGAATATATACATTAAGAAATAAATTTAAATCGATTTATTGTATTAGTTGTTTTATTTATTATTTCTTTATTTTTTATAATTATTTCTCCTAATTTAATTTCAATTTTATTGGGATGAGACGGTTAAGGGTTAGTTTCTTTTTGTTTAGTAATTTTTTATCAAAATAATAAATCTTTAAATGCTGGGATAGTTACTGCTTTATCAAATTGAATTGGCTATTTTAATGTCAATTGCTTGAATATTTAATTATGGAAGATGAAATTTTTAATATATCATAATTTTATATTTTCTGATTATAGAATAAAATTAGTCACATATTTTATTATTTTGACTTCATTAACAAAAAGAGTTCAAATTCCATTTTCTTCTTGGTTACCTATAGCAATGGCTGCCCCAACTCCTGTATCTTCTCTTGTTCATTCCTCTACATTAGTAACTGCTGGTGTTTATTTATTAATTCGATTTAGAAATTCATTTCCATCAATATACTTTATTTGTTTACCTTTTTATATAAAAATTATAACTTTAATTGGTATATTATTTGGATATAAGCTATCAAATTTAAAAAGTTTATTAAAAAATAATTTGGTTATAAGAAGTTTTTATTATTCTTTATGGAATTTATCAATATTGTCAACTTATGGTGTAAATTTTTATCTATTAAAATTGTCTGGATTTTACTATAAAAGTGTAGATCATGGGTGATCTGAATATTATGGTGAAAAGGGGATATATAATCAATTATCAAATTATTCAAATTTATTTCAAATTTTTGTAAATAATTCATTAAAAATTTATTTGATATTATTTATAATATGAATTATTTTATTATTTATTTATTTATACTTTAATAGCTTATTGAGAGCATAATATTGAAGATATTAAGGAGAATTAATTTTCAATTTTACAATGAAAATGTAATGTTTTATTTAAACTATATAAATTAGATTTATTAACATATTAAATGCTATATTGGAAGTTAGAAGATTCCTAGTTATATTTCTTTAAATGGTAAAATCCTTTACAGTATGCATACCATTGAACCACATATTTGGAAGGGGGATTATCGTCAAGTAATCGTGAATATGCGTCAAGTGCTGATTTTAATTCGATCTAGAAATGATACAAACTGCTACTATCGTGACGTTGATGCGGAAATAACCCTAAATAAAATTCTATGGAAGGTACCACACTTAGCCCTTAGCGATGCCGCGAAACTGGACTTGTTTGAAGGAACCAATAAGAATTCTATTATTACTGTTACATTTCGCCAATGGGAGTTATATGAATTACCTACTTTAAAACAAGCAACTTCTGATATATGGCCAATAAAAACGACGTCAACGCAACTGGAAAAACCACGCTGGATAATTGTTGCATTCCAACAAGGTAAAAGGTACACAAAGTCTGCAAGAGCGGGAAATTTTGACCACATTAACATCAGAAACCTTAAAGTACATCGGAATTACGAGTATTATCCAGATGAAGCAATGCATTTGAACTTCAGTGCTAACCAATACGTACCTACCTATCGCAATTTTTTGAAATTCCGATGTGACTACTATGGTGAAGATAATATAGATGCGTTATTCAACTACATCGAATTCAAATCTTGTCCAGTATTTGTAATAGACTACTCTAAACAAAATGGATCTTTAAAAAACTCAACAGTAGACATCAAATTGGAAATGGAATCTCTAACACCTTTCGATAATGGAATCGTTGCCTATGGTCTTATTCTCCACGATGCTATTGTGCAGTACAACCCACTCACCGGAGAAGTGAAAAAATTATAATCTGTATGTCTAGTATATAAATAAAAATGTTGTAATTATTCGTTTAGTTTCATTTCATCCATCAAAGATGAAAGTAGTTGCGCAGAAACAAAAACTTCCAATTCAAAATCATGACTTTGATGAAAAGTCTGGTACTTCAAAACATGGCGATTTACTTCCTAATAGTATACGTGGCATTATATGTGGCCCCTCCAACTGCGGCAAAACAAACGCAATGATTAGTTTGCTTACTGAGAAAAATGGTTTGAACTTTAAACATGTATACCTATAATCCAAGTCATTGAATCAAAACAAGTACAAACTTTACGTTCAGTGATAATCAAGATGTGATTGAGCCGAATTGTGTAAACGCAAACTCTATCTTTATCTTTGATGATATCGCCTGTGAAAAGCAAAATAACATACGGGCATATTTTTCTATGGGTAGGCGATATTGACTGTTTCTATTTGGGTCAAACTTACAGTAAAATTCCAAAGCAATTAATTCGTGACACTGCGTATCTAATTATATTATTTGAGCAAGATGAATTAAATCTAAAACATGTGTATGAGGATCATATAAACCCCACCATAAGCATGACATTGTTTCGGGATATGTGCTCAAAGTGCTGGATAGGTCCGTTTGGTTTCATAGTCATAAATAAGGATGCTGAAGTCAATAATGGTCGGTATAGGAAAAGGTTTGATGAATATATAATACCTTAACTGCTCAGTTTAGGTATAAAGAGCTCGGGGTAAACTGGAACCTATCTTGCTACACCCTATATAATACCTTAACCTCATCCGTTTTGGTATTAACAGCTATCTATTCAAACTCAAATTTTGCTACAATGAATAATAAGGAGATGATATTAACGCGAAAAATTATTCTCCTAAAATAATACAGCAGAAATATAACAGCCTTAAAACTACCCGCATTGATAATGAAAGAACATTTGAAAGTACTTATAAACCTCTAATAGGACCTCGTACTGAAATAGTGAATAAAATCAATCCTGATTAAAAAACACCCAAAAAGGAGTCCGTTGACGTCAAACCCAAAATCCAAGCTTTGTTCATATTTCGAAGAAATCATGCTACTACTCCTCTACTAGCCCGCTAGCTCCAGGCTTCATTTCACCCTCATTAGCAAGGAAGAGTGCTGCAAACACTCTTCCTTGCTCAGCTTCCCTTTTTTCGAATAAATCCCCCTGCAGGTCCTCGTCCACCATCTTTCCTAGAAACATCTATCGTAGGAGAGATTAATACCGAGGGAGAAGAAGAACCTCTTGGTATCACA
Source organism: Vesta saturnalis (assembly GCA_036346205.1). Lineage (NCBI taxonomy): Eukaryota > Metazoa > Arthropoda > Insecta > Coleoptera > Lampyridae > Vesta > Vesta saturnalis. The sequence continues at coordinate 10,434 of JARFJB010001002.1, read as the reverse complement.
GGTGATTCCCGTAATGAGCCCATATCAGAAGAATTTCTCGAGCAGTACCACGAATTTCCTCGTATATATGTTGAACGTATTATGAGGGATCTTGGAGGTGCTATTGATCACTCTTATGGAGTCCACTACGATACCAAAACAGACAAATGGACAATTGTTAATACCCCAATCACAATTAAAGGAAACGACAGGATTATTAAAGGCGTCACGTATAAAGGGACTCCAGGTTTATATGATCAGCTTATTATGAATGCACCTGATTTAAATCTAGTAAATTCAAAAGATAGAAAGAATTATGAAAGTATTTTAGAAGCTACGAATGTTGTAAAGAGATTATGATGTAAGTGGACAGATTCGAGGAAGCCGCGGCAAAAAGTATACACAAATAATCAAACCCTTGCTGTCAGCATCATCACCCACAACTCAAGGAGGTGGAGCTATGTTTTTTGAGGAATTAACGAACAGACCAATTGAATATAAATATTGGAATGATGTACACGAACTAATTCGTGATCTAATGTATTGTGGTCAGAAAAATTGGTTGGAAATACAGGTGTCGTAAATGATATAATATCAATTGTAGAGGAACTGTATGAAGATGGATTAATTGAAACACCAAACACTAGTTTTCTGAACAATGTAAATCAGAATGCATTGATGTCGACATATCATAATTAAAATGCCCCTTGATAAATTTGGACGGTCACATGCCCATTATCAATTTAAGAAATTAACCCCTCAGTTTCAACTTATTAATGATAATCTATTCGATATCGAGAATAAGATACTCAGCAATGTTGCCAACCTAATAGATCCTGAAGATGTCATCACCAAGCAATACTATTTATCGACAAGGTTGAATTTTGATGGAAACCGTTTGACACAGTTGGAGGATCCGGAAGAAGATGGTGATGCTATAAGTAAAGGATACCTTGATTTCTGTTTACAAGCAGTTCAAAAAGCTGTTAAAGGAAACTTTATCGCTTATCTAGTGTTGGAGGAAAAACTATATCATCTTAAAGAAATTATGGATGAATCAGTACCTGTCCAAATTACAACTCGTTAACGAATTGCACAAACCCGCAAGCAATAATTTTAAACGAAGGCGCACAATAATTAAGGGATATGATGACCTCTGGCAAGCAGATTTGGCAGTATTTCACACATACGCCAAACAAAATAAGGGTTACAAGTATATTTTAGTGGTTCTTGACTGTTTTTCTAAATACTTGTAGTCCAAAGGATTAAAACCGAAATCGGGCATGGAAGTTGCCAACGCCATGCAAGCAATTATCAAAACGGGCCGGAAACCTTCCAATTTGTAGACAGATGCAGGAAAAGAATTCTACAATGAGCATTTTACTGAACTAATGCAGCGTTATGGAGTCAACCATTACTCCAACTATAGTACAAAGAAGGCATAAATAGCGGAACCTGTTATCAGGACCATTAAGTCTGCTCTATACAAGCCATTCAGTCTACAGGGTAAATATAAATGGATTGATACAATTGACACAGTAATTATGGATTACAACAATCGTAAGCATAGAACTACAGGGATAAAGCCCAAAAATCTCGGTAATCATACAAAGCTAGAGGCTTACGTTTACATAAAAACAGTTGATAGGAATTGTTATTGTGTGGGTGATATAGTACGAATCAGTAAGTTCAAAAGTATTTTCACCAAAGGATACATCCCCAATTGGTCAAGTGAACTATTTAAGATTACTAACCCAACCACCTACATGTTGAAAGACATGAAAGGATCACCTGTACTGGGAGGCCTTTATGAACACGAATAACAGAAAACAAAGTATCCAGATGTGTACCTTGTGGAAAAAGTGCTTCACTCCAAGAATAATAAGTTATTCGTAAAGTGGTGGGGATTGGATGAAAGGTCATGGATCAATAAAGACGATTTAGTTTTATAATACAGCTATAAAGATTGTTTGTAACTTTTAGATGAAATAAAACCACATAAAAAAAAGATAATTGTATTTTATTTTTTAAATATTACATCATCTTATATAGTAAACCTAAAGTATTTCTATAATCGTTTAAATTACTGGATAGCTATATTCCCGAATCTGGTCCACATGTCCATCCCAAGCAGGAATTTGTTTCACCTTTCTCGTTGTTTTCCAATATCCAGCGGTAAATTTAGTGGTGCTTCTCATTTTACCATGGTTGAAACTTGTATGTAATGTATTGTTCTAATAATACTTCAATTAAAATAGCAAGGCACTTGTAATTGGCGTAATATGCTGCTCTCTCAATACATTCACTTATAATAGAGAAAGTGTCTTTATAAACAATATTTTGTACTTTAATATTTGTCAAAGTACACAATGAATCAATTGCGTAAAACTTTTAATAGTATTGTCTATGCTAATTTTTCTGTCAAATAACGTCTTAATAATAACTTTATTTGCACACTTTGAGTTTATAGCACACCAGTTAAAATAGTCATCAAGAATAACAATATGCAATATATTCAGTACAAATGTGTAGCTTTCAGAGGAGCTCAAAGAACGCTTCAGGCACTTTCTGTAGATTTGATCACTACTTTACTGCAGTTCTTCCTGCACCTCGTTTGCAAAACTGCTCATAATGAAATGTTCTCTGAAACGCAAGACTAAACGATATACCCCCAAGGTCTAGTATCAGTAAAAGCAAAATTTACTAAGCGTTTATCGTCATAAGGAATAAGTATTGCTTTATTTTGTTTGATGGTAAACACATCATGTTTCTTTGACCTAATGACATGTTGATAGTGCCCCTCCAGAATCAACCTATGGCTTCTTTGAGCTTGATGCTGGATATGCAGACACAGAGCCAATAAAAGAGCCTTGAATAGCTTGACTTTATCACCTTTGACCGTGAAAATTGTATTTTTATATTTCTCAGAATTGTTACCTTAACATTTAAATGGTTGGGGTAGCTGGAAAGTACAGGTGACCTTGGTATTCAGCTATGCAAATCCACGTTTATTTCGCTACTTGAAGAACACTAATACAGGAACAACATGACCTATCGTTTGAAAATTGGTTTCTTGTGACAAAGTCGAATTAGTATCTTACTCGTGACCTTGATTAGGAATGCTACTAAATCTAACCTTGAACATTTCTCGGCATATGGACCGGGAATTATTTGGTGACCTGGTCTTGAAAAGTAGAATCCCCACACCTTGCAAAGTATATTTGAATAAATCATGCAGGTGATTTCTAGGAATTATGACCCTAACCTTACCAGAATTGCTTGAACATCGCCTTTGTCCTTAAAAGTTGATTTTTCAGAAGTGTGGCCTTGAAGAATATGCAGAGAAAGTGTATGTGACCTAATGCACTTGTGGGTTTTCCTTAATAAATTGATAGGTGGATCACTAAACGTGGCCTTGAAGAATATACGCAGGCAATGTGTGTACACAATGGCCTTGAAAACGAGAAATTGGATCCTATAGTATACATGACCTTGAAGAGCATACTTTTACCGGCCATATATCGCAATACACCTGCAGGTTAATTTCTAGGACTTAAAAATTGGTACCAATACATTTTATCCATTGACAATCTATATGATAGCCCTACAGGTGATTTCTAGGAATTATGACCCTGACTCAGCCAAGAAATACTGGAACAATGGATCGCATTTGTTCTTTTCTCAGAATTGTGACCTTGAAACGGCTCCCCTGTTGTGGGAAACGGCTACCTGTCTTAGGGAAACGTCTATCTGTATTTGGGAAACGGAGCCACTTGAGGTCAAATCTTTTTGCTGGAAGCGTGACCTTACAAAGTAAACTTTCGAGAATTGCTTGATGACCTTGAAACATGCTTAGCATAGACAACCAACTGCACGATACCCCTTGAGAATTGTAATAACCCCTCAAGGCTTGAGACAGGTCAATGAATTAACTTATGTGGATCGTGACCTTGAAAAAGATTAAGGAACGTTTAAATTTACCATCAAAATTTGATTTAGAATCGACCTTGATTTTTTTGGTGGAAGAGTATTCTCCTATATACCGTCAATTGAACCCTGAACGTGTGACCTTGACAAACCGAGAAGGTTGATCCCTATACGTAACCTTGAAATCCTTGACCTTAAAGCGGGGTGTGTGTACGTTAAGAACCTTGGCAATGAGAGCGACCATTCCTTACCACGGGACCTTGAAATGGACAATTTGTGCGGGAAGCTCCAATGACCTTGGAAACTAAGCTAGTAACTTCTAGTGCCTTTTTCAAATCTAGTTACTTCAAAGACCTTGAGGAATATACTTTGATGTAGCCAATGTGTACGATGACCTTGTCCTTGAAAAACAATGTACTTGGACGCTTCGACCTTGAGGCGGGGACGCGTACGTGCAAGGATAACCTTGAAGAATACGCAAGCAATGTGAGCGACCTTGACCTTGAAAATTCTAATTGACTTTGATGTTTAAAATGTGTATGTGGCCTTGACCTTGAAAACCAATCTGTGATTTTTCTAGTGACTTTTCAAATCTGGTTACTACAATGACCTTGAGGAATATACCTTGATGTACGGAATGTATATAATGACCTGGAAAACCGTTGAATTCGAGACATAGTGAGTGTGAGGCCCTATACCTTGAATAATACACACAGCCAGCGTGGGCCCTTTGAAAACCTTGACCGTGTACGCAGGTAATGTCTACGGTGACCTTGAAGGATAGGTAGGAAATGTGAGCGACCTTAAAAACCATGTACTTAGACGTGGTCAATGTGATGACCTTAAGGAATATGTTTCGATGTATGCAATGCGTACGATGACCTTGACCTTGAAGACAATTGATCTTGAAGCGGGGTGTGTGTACGTTAAGAACTTAACTTTGGCAATGAGAGCGAACTTTGAAGAGACTTGACAGTGTTATCAAACTTTCGTGCCACGTGATCTTGAATCGGTGACATTGAAGCAGGCAATGTTATGACCTTAAAATATAGTGACTTCTTTGGTGACTTTTTCCAAATCTGGTGACAAATCTAGTAGCAAAAGTGAGACAATCTGTACAGTATATCTACTAGTGGTGTATTTGCATCATGTATGAAAGTTAATGTGGTGGTAGTAATCAGCTGTCCAGTATTAATTGTTTATTTTAATTAAATGAATTGAACTCAGGGCAAGAATTAGTAATACGTAATAATTATTAGGAAATTTCTTATGAATAAAATCATAACAGGAAGGTGGAATTTTATATAAAGATCAGGTCTTTCTATGTATAGGTCTGGAGTGTTTATAATTCATTTCGGTAATTAGTGGGATTATCTGGAATGCTGGTACTAGGGTAAATCTAAGATTATCAAGAGGATATTCTAAGTGATTTGGGGAAAGGTAATATCGAATTCGGAGTCGAAACTGCCGACACAGTTTGAAGGGTTGATATCGTTAAGGGGGCCTCCTGTTAAGTAGTAGTAGCTAGTTATTCAGGGCATAGCCAGGTTGCCGTTCAGGGCAATAGTGTGGATAAGGGATAAGGGATACTGGCCATGTTTACTGGTCTAGTTACGCGTCAGTACAATAATACAGGTGCAGAATAAATTGATATGCGGTGCTAGTCAGGATACTGGTCAGACTAGTAGCTATTTGTCAGGACGGGTAAGGTTACTGTTACTGGTCAGGATACTGCTCGGGATTGTCTGGCTGCGTGACAGGATAATGCTACAGGTACAGAGTAAAATATATTATAGGAAGTGAGCGAAGGAAGAAAGTTAGGGAAGAAGTGTCGAGTGTGAGAGTGAATGGATGAAAGAATGAACCTGAGAATCTACTTATGTTAACGCTTGGGGTGTGGTATTGATATGTAAATTGGACGGAGTGGGAAAGGACTGGACAACTGATAGCATTTATTAACAATGATAAAGCAGTTGTGGAAGGAAATAAGTTTTGATAGGAATTATTTATTAGGGTAGGATAATTTATGATAAGGATTTTCAGTATTATTACAATATGAAGACGAAAACAACAAGCGTAATATATTAAATAATATTATTTAAGAAAACACTATTATATTATTGCTAGAAACCAGTAATAACTAAATATCTAGTAGATTAAATAATATTAAACCGTTCTGAAATTCACCTTCCAGAACACTCTAGTAATGGAAAACGCCATAATCAAAACACAAATTTAACAAAATGTAATCATGGGTGTAAAGATGTGAAAAATTACAAAGTTCTGAAAGGCCATACCAATCAAATGTTTAATAAAAACGTTTCGTAGCTAACAATATTAGTCCAGTGCAATAAATTTTTCATTTGCGAACATTTTTATAAAGCTGCGGCTATCAAAAATAGTATAAGTACCCCTTAAAAACGTACTAAAAGTTCCCATTCGTTCGGTTGTTAGCATTATTCAGCAAAAAAAACCCTAATGAATTCAAAACGACACATTTCATCGAAAAAACCCAAGAGATAAAAATTGAAGGGAATTAAAAAATCTTGCCGAAGCATAACATATTAACATGTTAGGAAGTTTTGTTATTTTAACAAAAAAACAAAACGTTTCAACGAAACTTTTAACTTTAATTAAAAAAATATTGTTGTTGTATTTGTAACGATTTCATTCCACACAATTACATTGTCAATATTTAAATTTTGTACATGCATACGCCAACTTACGATAGAATAGTCATATAAAAAAAAATGACAATAAAGAAGGCACTACAAAAAAATGAGGAGCGTTGTCTAAATAAATATGGAAAAGACGATTTTTTAAAGAAAACGTTGAGTTTACGATTACCAAAGTTTACTTGCATTATCGCGGATTTGATTATTAAGAGTTTAGTGAACTTTAATTAAGTCATTTTGATTGAAAGGTCTTCTTAACAAGGCGTAAGTTACATATTTTTTTAATTACCCAAAACTAATTACAATCCTTTAGCTTTTGTCCGTACTTCTCGTCTCAGATTTATTTGATACGAAATATTGAATTTCTAAACTACCAGAATCTTGGGAAACATGATAATAGTCGTGTAAGTTTGTTTGAAAAGCATGCTGGTAGTTAGAGGATTATCATTGAAAGGTCAACGACGAATTTTACTTAATTAATAACAAATATATATTAAGAACTGGACAATATACTTGGGAATTTTCATAGTTAATGTCGGATAACACCTGGAAGCGGAACTTTCTACAGATAAGTGTTTCTCCATTTTATTCCGCAAATCAAAATATTTGTTAATTTAATTACAAACAGTATAACTGAGATTTTATGTTTTGTTTGACTTTCAATTTAATTTATAGTTTTTATCACTGTGCTTAGTTTTGAATTATCATTTTACATACTTTCCACTTTAAAAATTACAAGTAATATTTAAGTTCAACTTGTTATTTATAAATTTATAATAAACTAACGATCTGTACCATTTAATATGTCATAGTTAAAAAGAAAAGAAAGCCGGTGCAAAATGTGAGATTATACGATCGTATATTCATTTCTTTTTGTGCACCTTAATTGTAAAATTACCATAATTATTTAGATAGCATGAGTGTTACAGTAGTTAACAAACTTCATTAAATAAATGTAAAGTGATAAAATTTACTGCTTTTCCATTATTATTAAAATTGAGATACACTCCCGATAGGCTTATTGGCACGAACCCAGCATAAGTTACCCGTTTACATCTCATATTATTTATTTATTATTATAACCAACACTGATGGTTATATATTAAACAATAAACCTAATCTTAACTGAAAAATATTATCAACAAATATAATGAAAGTGAAACAACTCCTATTTGTTACTACACCGTCCAAGCTGGACTGTAACTTATTTTATCTTATTAGAATTGCTCTTCATTACAAGAGAAACCGTTACAATTACCACATAAGCTTCACTACGGAATATACGACATTATATAACAATAATAATAATCATAATATGGTTTATTGCTGTAGTACATGTTATAGAAAAAAAAACACTTTACAGAAGTCTTAAATTACAAGATTCAAATTCTTGAACACTATAAAAGGCTTTATTTAATAAAAAGAACTTAATTTTCCGCTTTAGCAATCCAAACTCTATGTTCCTAATTTTGTTGGTAATAAATTAAAATATTTCACAGATAAATTAAAACTATTATGTGTTTTTGTTAGTCTATAAAAGTTTCTACATATATCACTGCTGTTTCTCGTTCCATAGTCATGAACAATGGACCTAGTTGAATAAATATCAGAATGTGCTTTAGCATAAAGTATGCAGTTTAGAATAAAAATACTAGGAACAATTAAAATTTTAAATTGAATAAAAAGATTTTTGCAATCTTCGGTATACCCAAGTCCCCCCAGTACTCGAACAGCGCGACGTTGAAGGGCGAAAATTCGAGACGATTGAGAGCAATTACCCCAAACTATGTTGCAGTGACACAGATGGCAGTGGATAAATGAGAAATAGGTTTCAAGGTGCTCATCATTTGAGTGGTTTTGTTTTTATTTAGAATTAAAAGATTATTTTGGCACCACTGTTCTGCCAAAATTAACGCATTTTGGGCCCTGATTAAAACTTTAGAAGGATCACTATCACTAATAATTAATGTTGTGTCGTCTGCATACAGAAGACAATGGTTAAGGTTAGACAAGTAAGGCGGTAAATCGTTGATAAATATTAAAAGAAGGAGCGGTCGTGGTATTGATCCCTGGGGAACTCCCAAAGTCAGTAAACGAGACTTTGATGTTTTATCATTCACTGTTAGGACTTGGCGTCTGTTTTGTAAGTAAGAATAAATTAATTTGCAGCTAAGAGTACCAAAATTATAAATTTGTCTTAATTTCTGAACAAGAATCTCATGCGACACACTATCAAAGCTCGAGCAAAATCTAAGAACAAGGCTATAGAATATTCACCTTTCTGAAAACAATCTAGAGTATAGTTAATAAAATGCGCTACTGTATCTGGAGTATTTTGCCCTTTGCGAAATCCAAATTGTTGTTTAAAGAATAATGTATTAAATTCAAAGAAACCTACTATTTGATTGTATATGGCACGTTCGAAATTTTTAGAAATAATTGGTAATATTGATATGGGCCGATAGTTTTTAAGATCATTAATATCTCCTTTTTTAAGAAGTGGGGAAGACTCTAGCTATCTTAAGCTCATCAGGGAAAGAGGCCACACTCAAGCGATAAGTTGATTAACTTAGTAAGAGGTTTTACTAACATGCTACCATTAAATTTAATCACTTTAGTGGATACACCATAGAAATATCTTGTATTACTACTTTTGAGAGATTGAATAATATCTCTAACAGCAATTTCTGATATAGGTTGAAACGCGAAGCAATTATTTTGATTCTTTTCAGTTACATTATCAACAGTATTTTTTAGATTAAAATTTACAGCAGAAACTTTTAAAGACGTATTTGCTGGAAGAACAAAATAATTATTAAATTCCTCAGCATCAATTGATGGCTTTTCAGGAATAGAAACGTTCACAAAACTATTAATAATTCTCCACGCAGCTTTTATTTTGTTGCTGGAATTTAAAATTACATTGTCATAAGCAGTGCGTTTAGCCAGTTTGATAGCGTTGTTGTACTTAGAACGAAAAGTATTCCGCAAGTGTTTCAATTCATTCGATTTGTTAATGCGGTATAAAATATGTTAATGCGGTATAAAATATATGTACAGGGTGGTCCACCCATGATGATCCTTACCTTATCTTGAAAGCTGTGTCAGTTACAGTACTGAAGTTAAATAGAAAATAATAAATTTTTTGTTTTCATAATTCTTGTATATATAGGGTGTTCAGTTTTTCCGAAAGCAACTTTTATTATTTTAAATGTAATTCCCTAAGTATTATAGCATATTCGTATTCTGTACTAAATTTGGAATATTTTTTATTGATATATGTACATCAAAATTCCTTATAGTTTTTGAGCATTTCTTGTTTAAACTTTTTTGTTTGGGAAAATGCAGTAGTTAAAAAAAATTAATTCACGTTGTTGAAGCTGAAGTGAATGTGAAATAATTTTAGATATTAATCAGCGGATATAATTGTACTAATACTTTCAGTAAATTTATTGCTTAATAATCTACAAGGTGTTGGGAATAATTTGCCAAGAATGTCAATTTTCAAACATGAATCTTATTTATTTTAAATAGAACACTGTATTATGTTTTATTTTGTTATGATTCTACATGCGAATGTCTATCATTTAATCTATATACGTCATATTTAGAAAATGAGTAGTTTTGAAGTTCTTAACAAATCTATAGTTTACTTGCAATTAAGTGTAATGTTTAAGTTGTAAAATTTAAAGTTACCTGCATTTATCATATATGAATCTAGCATTGTTGATGTTGACACTTGCAAGTGTATATTAATTGGCTGTTTATATTTTTATAAAACACGATTGCATACAGTGTAAATGAACAATTGAATTTATATGAATGTTACATCAGAAATAATAAATCTTCATCT
>JARFJB010001001.1:0-15343 GCA_036346205.1 Vesta saturnalis | reverse complement strand
GTTTCTTAACCAACACTACGGGAGAACTCCACGGGCTGTGTGACGGTTCTATTATGTCCTCTGCGAGCATATTACCAACCTCCTGATTGATAAGTTCTTGCATTGCTGGATTGCGGGGATAGTATCGCTGTTTGATCGGTTTAGCATCGGGCACGAGCGTGATCTTATGTATAACATCTTTGGCTCTTCCTGTTACCTTGGTGAATTTCCTCATCTCGGTTTCCAAGAATTCGTTTAACTCGGGCAGCTGGTCTTCGTCTGGTCCATGTATTCCACTCAAGCCTCCTTGTACGGAAATAATACACGCGAAATGCGCGTCTGCAAACGCGAGATCTCTGGACGGTCTTTCTCTAATTATAAGCGGTTTAATGTAGACAATTAGATTATTTATCTAACTAAATTAATTACCGATCTCTATACTAAGTTTAATTATTTATAATTAATCAAGGGAACAAATACTTAATATTAAAACTACTCTAATAGGTTTACGTAAAGATAGAATAATCTACGTACTCTAATTTATTTACAAACGTTCTCGCACCAGGTATTTACGATGGTTAGGTGGACTACAAATTTATCTACAAATTTATACAACAGGTTATGGAGGTACTCTTCTGCGATTCACAGACACTGTGTATGGTTATTGTGTTTGTCTGTAGGTAGTGTATGAGTTTCGAGCGGATTTCAGTAATGCGCAGAAGACGTAGGCGATGGCCTGTCTTTACTGGATATACTAAGAGAAAGGTCGTAGGTCTTTACAGCCCTGTAACAACCCTTCACCCTCAGGTACTTTGTAAGATACGTCGGGGGCTACCCCTGCGTTCCTCTAGGTGTACTTTGTGGTGGCGAGTGACGATGGGATCTACCCTTCGTGCTACTCTAGGTGTTAGTGTACTTTGTATTGGCGAGTTCCGTCGGGGGCTACCCCTGCGTTACTCTAGGTGTATGTGGTATAACTCCTGGAGGCTCAGCCCGGAATTATTTACGGTCTGTAGTGTTTGAGTGTAAATTGTTAGATTGTATAACTTTACAACTTACGTGTCTATCAATAGCAGTACAGAATTGAACTTTAGGTTGCCCGGTGCGTCGTGGTGCGCGTTATCGCCAGATCGCGAAGGACTCTTCGTCGGTGAACAACAGGTCGGTGCTTACACTAAGCAAACGGTGCGGCTGCGGCTACTGGTTTCTGGAACGGCTTGACTTGAATCTACTGAGATTCATCTCTTTATTATGCGCGTCGCGAGTTTATAAAGGTGCATCTGTGGGCGGTTTCGCGGCTACCGTGCGGGGGATGCCGTTATGCGATTGGTTAAAATCGTTCTGACGTGCAGAAACTTACGGTTTCTTAGGAATACACGTCAGCGGTGATGAATAAATTATTTGTTGTGCAATATCGCATAAGCTTATGAAATCTTACATACAGGATGGTCCGCACCTAATTTATTCTAAAACACATATGTACAGGACGCTGGTTCTTTACAATTATATCTATAGTATAAATAATGTGGGATATATATGTATTAGTATTTAGGGAGGGTTGAGTTGTATGATATTTTTGAACATGACGTTAATTTAAAGAAAATAATTTGAATGTTTCCTTATTTTTGTAAAGTATGACTTTGAATTATGCATTGCACACTTTGTCAAGCAGCCTATCAAAAGGTTAGCTTAAAGTGGAATTTGTAATATTTCGTTAATAAAGATATATTGATTGATTGACTATTTTTTTTTTTGTTTGTTTGCACGTCGACTGCTATGGTCATTAGTGCGTTTTATATTTTATAGTTTGTTAAACAAGTTAATTGCTTTTAAAAATTGCAATACGTTTCTTATACTTTCGGTGTCTGAGAAGTCAGTCCCAAGTGCGTTTGGTATACAATATAGCTTACGTTGAGGAGCGTAGATTGGGCATGTGTGATTATGTGCTCAATGCTTAAGGGCGTTAAGCAATTTTCACATCTTGGTGGAGGTGTATTTAATAGTAGATGTCTATGTGTTAGATCTGTATGCCCAATTCGAATCCTATGGATAATACTGCTTTCCTTTCTGGAGAAGCATGTGGCTAACTTCCATTTATCAACATTGGGTTTTATATTCCTAAGTTTACCTGTTGACCTGGTCCAGTTGTCTTGCCATTTTGATTTAATTTTTTGTTTTATAAGTTTGGCAATATTTGAATGAATTGCGATGTCTACCTTGTGTAAAGCATCTTTTGTTGCATTACGGGCAGTTAGATCCGCTCTTTCATTTCCCTAATCTCCACGTGGCTAGGGACCCATAAAATACAATTTTACGCCCCAGATTGTTAAGATGTGTAACAGTGGACAAGATCATCTGTATTATAGGATTTACTGCATGTTGGTTTTGGAGACTCACAAGAGCACTATGCGAGTCGCTTACAATCACAAATTTGGTCCAACTATTTACATACTCACAGTAACGAAGGGCTTGCCAAATACATGAGTGATTATATATTGCTATGTGTGGATTGGCCAATGATCCATGCTGTCCGGAGAAGGCCATCCTAACCTCCATTATGTTTTACCTGGTTACGTGATGGTCATTTTGCATTTTATTAAATTGTTAAAAATGGCTTAGGGATTTCCTTTTAGTTTGGATAACGAGTGACCGTTAATCTAAACCTCCACGGCGATATTTTTCCAGTGGTTAGGGAAAGGTGGGACGTTTCTGAATTGTTTAAAGCATTTTTTTTAACCACAGAGGTTTATGCCCTTTCCATTTGCCCATACCATACTCCAAACAAGTTTTAAGTTTTGGTGATTTTTTGCTTTTATTTGCGGCTTGCAAACCTGTAATCGGTGTAAACGGGAAAGGATTCCTAACCTATATTGGCTGTGTGGAATGTCCTAAGCAGTATTCATACCTCTTTTGAACCTTAGGGACTTTAATGTTTTTGATCTGAGGAACGTTCAACCATAACATTTTGGATTCACGGAGATTTGTTATTTTAAGTTCACTTTTATTCCCCACGGGTTTAGCAGCTTTCATTTAATACCTTTCACTCTACAAGTTTTAATGTGCTCTTTCCAGGTAAGCTGGTTTAAGTTACCCTAAAAATCAGTGGTTTACATTGGAATATCTTTGTTTAATTTAAGAGGACCATAATGTTTTTTCAATTTCAAAAGGATTAAAGGTCTTTTTGTGAAGATTAATCCCATATTATTGAATGCAGAAGGGATCAATACTTCTGAGTTTTTATTGTTTCTGCTATTTAGGACGGTAATGTGCTAGATATCTCTCAGGTAAGTATTTTAATGGAAGAAAAAATAAATGGTTAATTGAATTAAAATTGGTTATAGGGACCTTGGGTATGCCGTTCTTAAAATCCTGGGAGATGAATTATTTATCGGACTCGAAACAATGTTGCCCAGGTGAAGAAATTTTGGTATTTAAAGCCCCAATAAATCTTTGTAATATACCATGTTACGTCAATGAAAGCCTTTATGAAAAAAGCAACGCTGGTGTTGCTGAGAAGGCTTCCAAAATTCTGAGATGAAAAGTGGTTTTTGACCGAAATTTTCGATATTTTGGCAGTTTCAGAATTCACTTTTTAATATCCAATTAACCTTGAGCTCCAGTTCAAGAACCAACAGGAGGTCCTAAGGCCTATAGCTCAATGAAAGGTTTTTTCCATTTTTTAATATCGGGATTATTATCCTTTTTCCAACAAAATAATTGCCTTTGTTAATTAAAAGCATTTAGAAGCACATCTTATATTCACGGTAAGATTTTCATTTATATTTTATCGTTCTCACCAGGAAAGATTTGTTAATATTAAAGCATTTTCAGTTCTTATAGAAGGTGTTGTACTTTTATTTTTCGTAAAATCTAACGAAGTTTTTGTATTTATTAAAGGAATGACTAAATTTGCCGAACACTGGCTTGTTGAAATTGGTCAGCAAACAGTTCGGCAACCTGCTCAGAATTATTAGTTACAGTTTATTTTGCAACTGTATTGGGCACGTTGTGTACTTCCCGATATAGCTTTTATTTTACTCCACACCAGAGGTTAGTTGTGTCTCGTGTTATAGACGACACAAAGTTACTCCACGAATCCCTTTTACTTTGAAGAATGATTCGTCTGGCAGTTGCTCGTGCTTTTTAAACGATATTAGGTTATCATTTGGGATGTTTTCGGAAGTTTAACGCCAGTTTTTCATTTTATTGCTTCACTTACTTTTTTTTTCCACCATGGTACCCTGTGTTTAGTGGGTTTCCTCCAATTTTGGGATGGCAGCGTTGGCCGGTTTATAATTCCACTGGTAATATTATTTATGCTTAGCGAAGCAGGGTATAGGGTACGGTGAGGTGAGCTTAAGGTATCCCATCGGGCCGATGATATTTTCCAGCGTGTTGAGCTTACAAGGCACGTTGCGCTGATCAGTTTCAATTATGATGGGAAAATGGTCGCTGTGGTAAAGATCATCGGATACTTGCCATGAAAACGAAGTGGCGATGCGGGCAGATACCATGGTTATTCTATGGCAGAGAAAGCGTTTGATCTGGCACAAAGGTGCGTGTTTTCACCAGTGTTCAATAGGAATAGATTATTTATATCGATTATACTTTGCAGTGCTTCTCCTTTAGTATCGGTGCGCGTTGATCCCCACAAACGATTGAGCATTAAAATCTAAGAGCATGTATGGACCAGGTAACTGAGCTATAATGTCTTGTATGTGATGCTCCCCAATTACTATTTGGAAATAGATGTTGCAGATAACTAATTTTATTGGTGCAGTTATCTCAAGCAACTACTTGAAGATGCGTCCTAAGTGATATAATTGGACGTCTTCTTAATAAGTACTGCGACTCCGCCTCTAGCTCTTGTTAGAACAACATCCTTTCTAACAAACTTATACCTGCGTAGAAGGTAAGGCTGGTTTGGTTTTTAAATTGTTTCCTGGAGGCAGAGGCATATAGGGTTATATTCGTTAACTATGAGCTTGAGTTCACAGTAATGATGTATAATACCATTGCAATTCCATTGTACAATTGCACCCATAATTGGTTTGTTAAAATTAATTGATAAGTGTCTTAAGTATCTATTAACGAATAAATATCAATTAACGAATAAATAAATTAGGACGAATACGAATAAATATAAATATAAATATGAATATGTAAGACGGCACACTTAACGAATATATAAATTAGGACAAATACGAATAGATATAAATATAAATATGAGTATAAAAGACGCCACATGTAAACATTAACTAAAAATATCACAGATTAAATATATCACAGATATGAAGATAGAACAGATTTATAAATATGTAATATCACAGATAGTTAATCACAGTCGCTATTTAGTAACACTCCTCATCGTTCTCAGCGCCTGAGGCATTATTATTATTATTATTATTTTTTTTTTTTTCTAGCTTCGACTACGTTGGTCATTAGCTAGTGATCAATCGATTGATAAGTGTTCTTTGCTTCTAGTTTAAATTTTTTGAAACATATTTATTAGTTTAAGGTACTTCAGGGTTTGATATACAGCCTTGGTTTATTAAGCAGGATCTTAAATCATTTAATGCCTAACATGTTACGTGTATCTGTAAATGGGGCAATCTACTAGTACATGTTGTATGGAGAGCAAACAAGGCATCTTTCACATTGTTGAGGGCTGAATTTATTATTACTTAGTTCTTGTATGTCCAATCCTCAATCGTGTAAGTACAACTTTTCACGTCTAGACAGGTCTGCAGGGTATTTTAGTTTTTAATTTGGGTTACCAAGGATGATAAATTATCTGAGCTGTAACCATTCGTCTTGACATTTGATGAATTTGTGATTTTAGGTAGAGACATCAGAAGCTCGTCATTACAGGGTCTATGTTTTATTTTCTTGCATGTTTAGCAGGATCAGATTTCATTTCCTTTTATACCAAAAATATATATATATATATTTATATTTTAATATATATATATTATATATATATACTATTTTTTTGCTTGGTTTGTTAGGCGATTGTTGAAACAGAAATTTCCTGACTAATGGATCTACAGATTGGGTGTCTTTTAGATTCTAGTGCACTCTGGGAGTCAGAGCATATAAGTTTCCAGTTGTACATATTCTAGTGCTTTGATTGCATACAGCTCCGCAGTGTATATAGAGACAATTGAATTTAAGGAAAGGGTTGTTCCTTGAGTGGAATAAACGCGGCTCCAACTTTTTTCCGCTTTTTGGATCCATCTGTATAAATAATTTCAACTTTCATACGTACTAATTAGTTTCAGAAATGTTTGATAGTGTATTGATGGTTTGTAATTTTTCAGATTCGGGCAATCAAAATTAATTTTGGGTTTACTAAGCCCATGGAGGAGTTCACATGACCTATTTTATACAGTAGGAAATTCAACTTTAGACTATTCACAATGTCTTGTAATGACACGAAGGGTTTTGTAATTGAAAATAGTCTGCTCGTTGGGGTTTTTGTCGAAATTACTTTATTGGGTGGTTTGGTTGGCCCAGATAACTAGCGTAATTAAGAATTTTATTTTAGCGATAAGATAGGTGGAGTGCCAGAATCAGAATATAGACGAGGATGGGCTAGTGCGAAAAGCTCCAATGCAATTCTAAGCCCTTCGGATGAATGCGTTCAAGTTTTTGAGGGGATTTCTTTGCTGACGTGTAGACAACCATGCAGTATTCCATTTTTAACACTATTGCTTTGTACAGGTTTAATAATGTTTGTCTGTTTGCTCCCAAGAAATACTTGAAATACATCTGATGACATTTAAGGATTTTTGCATTTTAATGCAAGGTTTTCAATGTGTGATTTCCAATAATGTTTGTAGTCATATATTACTCCCAAAATATTTACATGTCTTTTACCGGAATACATGTGTCTTTTAGCAACAATCTTGGATGGTCGTGATTTCTAAGTCTAAAAATGTAGCAGGCAGTTTTAATGGAGAGAATTTGAATCCATGTTGGTCGGCTGTTTGAATTATTTGATTAATTGCGTTTTGTAGGTAGTTTCAATTTCGGCATTCCATCTGCAAAGTATATAGTGGTCATCTACGTAAGGATCTTCCTATTTGGGGTAGAGATTGTATTAGGCAGTTCACAGCTACGATAAATAAGGTACGCTAAGATTGGACCCTGTGGAATACCGTTTTCTTGAATGCACGAGTCTGAGTATTGGTCACCGACTTTTCTAAAGCAGCGTTTAAAAAAATTCTTATTAAAACACAGATTTCCACGTAGCCCCATTGGTGAAGTTGATACAAAATTCCGTATTCCAAGTAGTGTCAAACGCCTTCTCAAGATCAAACGTCACTGCTACTAAGTGCCTTTTTGAAAAGCTGTCTTGTATAGCCGTGTCTAGGAAACAAGTTGGTCAGTTGTCGATCTAAATTTACGAAAACCTAGTTGTATTCGTTAACAGTTGTTTAGTTTCGAGACCCAAACTATTTTGTTGATCATCTTTTCTAATGTTTTACTTAAACAAGATGTCAGCGATATAGGTCTATAATTGAGTGGGTTAGTACATCTTTCCCATCTTTGGGTATCGGAATTACTGCTTCCCATTGGTCGGGGTATTTTCCATCTGCCCATTTAAAAAAAACGTGTAGCAGAGTCTTTTTCTTTTAGGAAGATGTTGTATTTTCATAGTGAATTGAATCTGGTCCTGGAGCTGACGAACATGATTAAGGACTGTTCTAATTCTGACATCGTAAAGGTAGGTTATAATCAGACATCTTTTCCAAAATCTATTTTGCATCTTCAATTTGATTTTAAGCGCCTAAATTTGGGATCATAGTTGAAGAGCTGATATAAAATTGTTTATAGTATTTGCAATATCTAGGCTTTTGTTAAGTTTACCGTTTATGGTTAACACTGGCGATGTTCCTTTAAATGTTTCCCAGAATTCTAATTTTCGCCCATATTTCACGGGAAGGTGTGGAGATATCGCCTTACATACTTTTCCCAACTCCTTTTTTACTTTAACACTTTGCGAGCTTGTGCTCGAAGACGCTTAAAATTAAATTATTAACGGTAGGTTGTTTTTAAATTAAAGGCGGATTCCTAGATTTGATTATTTCGTTTTCACGATTCCACCATGGTACTAGGTTTCTTTTAGTATTTTCCTAGTTTTGGGGATACTAATTTTGCAGCGTTGATAATTTTGTTAGTAACTTCCAACGTTTCATTTATTGTACTTTTATTTTAAAACTTTTCAGATGTTTTTGAAAGATTCCCACATGCTCTTTTAACCAAATTTGATGTTGTACAGGAGGCATTTAATTGTACCGAATAGAATTGAAGGTGATCCGATGAACACTCCTCTAAAATTCCAGTCAAATTTGCCTATGCTAGAACTGCAAAGCTATGTCGCATGAAGGTTGCAAGACCTTGTTTGATAAAGTTCCACTGCCTTTGTTAAGTATGACTAAATTGAAATCTTCATGAGTCTTCGATTAGTCTTCCTTTATTCTTTTATTTGCCCCGATCGGGTTATGGCGTTAAGTCTCCTAATAATATAAAGGGTTCGGTAATTGAAAAGATCTTTAACTGCTGTTTTTCCACTAAAATCAGGTAGATAAATATTACATATAGTAACCTTTAAAGGTAGAAGAAGTTGACTGCTTTGGAGTTGTATTGAGAGGAATTTTTGTAGAGGATGTTTCTTTAAAAAGTTACACCCCCTCTTGCTCGAGTACGTGGTTGGACATCTTTTTTATACTTTAAAACATCGAAGTTTAAAATTTTCATTTGGTTTAAAATGACTTTTTGTATACATATGCAAAATGGATCCTGTTCAGAGATTTTTCTTTAATTCAGGGAATAAGCGCAACCATTTATATTCCATTGGATTATGTTATCCATTTTAAATGAAAATTTGAATAACGAGTTTAAAATTTCTGAACAGATAGATAAGTAAATAAAAATAATTTAAATAAAATTAATAAATAAAATAATTTATAATATAAACAAGGACATGTTAAAAGACAACATTAAACATAAATTTTAACAATAAAAAAAATATCACAGTAAAACGTTTTAGTATCACAGAAATTATCACTGAAAGCTGACTCCTCGACCGATCCTTTCTTTACCCTTCCCGGGCCTTTTTTTTCCTACGTGGTAGGGTTAATAAATCAGAAGTAGAATTAATCTTCGCTACTAACAGTAGGAGAAGCCGGTAGGTTTACGTTTTGAGCCCTTTT
Source organism: Vesta saturnalis (assembly GCA_036346205.1). Taxonomy (NCBI): domain Eukaryota; kingdom Metazoa; phylum Arthropoda; class Insecta; order Coleoptera; family Lampyridae; genus Vesta; species Vesta saturnalis. Next base: position 6,146 of record JARFJB010001001.1, on the reverse strand, counting down.
TTCTTCATCCATTAACTCTATTCGAACGGATTTTGGGGTGGCATTTCTTCCTTTTCATTTCATTGCTTGTTTGTTTGTTGAGAAGTTTTACAGGTTATAGTAGTTCAACTTTTTGGGTGCAATGCACTTTAATTTCATAGTAGAATAGGTGCCAGTTCATTTACCAATTCCTTGATAGGGAATTTTTGGAGTGCTTGATAGAGGCATATGAGGTCCCCTTGTTTACCTCAATTACCTTTTACGCGCTTCGAAATAAGAAATTTTTCTTTTACTTTTATTTCTTGAATGGCCCTCATCTCTAACACATTCTTTTGACCTTGACGAGTGATTCCATTGCAGTTACACATTTTTGGTGTTTCGCATTGAAACCAGTGTGTGGGGTTTCCACAACACAAACCTCGACGTTTACACATTTATTGTAAAACTGTTAAAAAAGCCATCGGGGAGTATATATTTTCTTACTGGTAGACTATAAAGCTATTTTTAATTTTGGAAGATTAGGTTTTTGTGTATTAATTTGGAGTGTTTATTATTTCATTATTTCTACGAGTTGTGATGCGTTTACATCTGTTACACCTTGACCTTTCATGTGTTCTAATATTTCTTCTGTAGAGCAGTTCAACAAATCTTTACAATTAATAACACCTTTAACAAAATTCATTGTAGGATGAGGATCACCTTAACAGGGATATCTACAAATTTTCCATATTCAAAAGTTTATGTGTTGTTTATTAGTTTGTATCTAAAGTTCCTGACGATATCTTTTTAATGAATTTACTTCTCCAAATTTCCATATAAAACTTGCTATCAAAAACGGATTAAATTTCCGAAGGTAAGACCATCAAGTCTGGTAATGAGTAAATGGGGTTGAACCCGTCATTTGCTCCATTACCTAAGTGGGAGTTTTAAGTCGCTGACTCTCAACAACGCCCATTTCGGAGGATGGGTCCTCATTGGTTGTTTGAAAGAAAATTCATAAATCCCACGAGTACGGAAGAACTAAAGGTCGACCATGGCAGGCTCCCTTCCATGGCAAGGCTAAATACTGTGGAGTCGCCCTTTCCCCACAGGCGTTTCACGCTACCGACCAGGCTTCCCCTGGCCACGCTCAGGCTTCCTCGCGCAATCCCTTCGGCACCTAAAACTGCCAAACGACCTTGGGATTGGGGATTTTTATAGAGGTTACCTTCCTGTCCAGGCGGTAAAGCCAAGACCACCGACCGCTAGCTGTACGACGTTCCCAGCCACGCCCTTAGAGTCTCTGAAGTACAGTTCGCGGTTGCGGTATTAGGACACGGCTAGCGCTCAGCCGTCCCCAGCAAGGACATCCCGGGCTTGCCACACCCGTATACGCTTTTGACGGCGCATGTCCTGGGAAGAGTAGAAAAAAAGGAAAGGTCTCTCAGCTTTGGGAGCCTGAAGAGAACAAGAGTTAGAGCGAGGGTGCTCCGACAGAAAAGAGTTAAAGAAGGGAAGCCACTCAAGACTAGTATAAGAAAAGTGTACTTCCCAGGGGACGCAGGGTTGCCATCCCTGTCCTCGTTAGATACGAGGCCCCACGTGGACTGGTCCGCGACACCGTATTCTAGAGCTAACAGTGGGAACCCACGAGCTCATATTTCGGTGTTGGCCTTGCATCACTTACGATCATTTGCAAGGTCTTCCCCTATCCGCCACCTGGGGACGCGCCTAGTAGGTAGTCCAATAGGTATTATTATTATTATTAATAATATTATTATTATATATTATTATTTCTTTATTATTTTTTACCTTTTATTAAACACAGTTATTACATTACATCAGAAGGTAATTTTTCAATATTTTTAATTTTACGTTAATTATTTATTTATTTTAAATTTTGCTTATTTCATTTTTTGGCCAGGTTGATTTTTTTTAACAGTATACAACACCTTGTTCCCACCACCTTGATTTAAAACTTTTCTTCATATTCCTAAATGCCAGAAATGTCGTACGTAATCCGGTTTCTAAGTGTAACAAATGAGGACTTAATGTTTGGAAGGATGGTCATTTTTTATCTATAGCTAAATAATAAATTTTTTACAGACTGAAAGTTTTGATTGTGACAATGTGCGGTATTTTTTTCCATGTAAAACGCTGCCTTGTGAATTGTTTAATAACAACTTTTTAATCAGATACCAAAAGCCATATCTGCCGTGTAGACATGGTGTGTGTGTGTGTGTGTGTGGTGTGTGTGTTTGCGTGCGTGTGTCATGGCGCATTTCGTCCATCCGGTGGTGTTTGTGTTGGGTTTCTGTTGTGTTGTGGGTGGTGCTGTGCGGGCCGTGTGTGTGGTGTGGGGGTACGTTGGTACGGTCGTGTTGTGTGCGTTGGTATTGTACGTGTGTGTGCGTGGTGCGTGTCGTTGGTACGTGGTGACGTGTGTACCGGGTGTGTAGTGTGTACGGTGTAGTGTGTACGTGTGTACGTGTGACGTGTTTTACTGTGACGTGTACGTGGTACGGTGGTGTGTGCGTGTGTCGTGTGACGTGTGTACGGTGTACGGTGACGGGTGTGTACGTGTGGTATTTACGTGTGTACGGTGGTACGGTGCCGTGTGTACGTGTACGTGTGTGTGTACGTGTACGTGGTGGTTCGGTTTGTACGTGGTACGGGCCGTGTGTACGGTGACGTGTTGGGTCGTGAGGTGTGTGCCGTGGTACGTGTGTACGTGTGACGTGTGTACGTGGGGCCGTGTACGTGTGTACGTGGTGACGTGTTTCGTGTAGTGACGGTAGTGTGGACGTGGACGTGTCGTGGTACGTGGCCGGTGTGTGCGTGTATGTGTGACGTGTTGGTGCGTGTGTACGGTGCCGTGTGTGCGTGTTCGTGTGACGTGTGTGCGTGTACGTGTCGTTGTGTGTCGTGTGTCGTGTCGTGTGTACGTGTGTACGGTGTAGTGTACGTTGTCGTGTATTTACGTGTGTACGTGTGTCGTGTACGTGTGGTACGTGGTACGTGTGTGCGTGTGTACGTGTGTACGTGTGTACGGTGTCGTGTGTCGTGTGTACGTGTTGGCCGTGTACGTGTGTGTGGTGTGTGGTGTGTGCGTGGTCGTGTGTGCGTGGTACGTGTCGTGTGTAACCCGGGTACCGGTGTGTACGTGTGTACGTGTGCGTGTGTACGTGTGCGTGTGTGCGTGTGTCGTGTGCGTGTGTCGTGTGTACGTGTGCACGTGACGTGTGCGTGTTGCGTGTGTCAATTGTGTACGTGTACGGTGTGTGCCGTGTACGTGGTGCTTGTACGTGTGTGGATGTGTCGGTGCCGTGTTCGTGTGTGCGTGTGTCGGGTGTCGTGTGCGTGTGTACGTGTGTGTGTACGGGTGTGTACGTGGTGTCGTGTGCGTGTCGTGACGTGTGTCGTTGTGTACGGGTGTGTACCGTGTGTACGTGTGTGGTGTGACGGTGTATGTTGTGCGTGTGTGTGTGTACGTGTGACGTGGACGTGTGTTGCGGTGTGTACGTGTGTACGTGTGTACGTGTGTGCGGGTGTGTACGTGTGTACGTGTGTGTGTGTGTGTGTTGTGTACGTGGGTGTACGTGTGTACGTGTGACGTGTCGTTTGTACGGGTTGTGTGTACGTGGTACGTGTGGTACGTGTCGGGTGCGTTGTGTACGTGGTGGTACGTGTGTATGTACGTGTGTGCGTGTGTGCTGTGTACGTGTGTGGGCGTGTGTGTGTGACGGGTACGTGTGTACGTGTGTACGTGTGGGACGTGTGTGCCGTGTGTACGTGTGTAGTGTGTGTGCCGTGTGTGGTGTGTACGTGTGTACGTGTGACGTGTAACGTGGTACGTGGAGTGTAGGTGTGTACGTGTGTGGTTGTGTACGTGTACGTGTGTACGTGTGCGGTACGGGTACGTGTGGGTGCGTGTGCGTGTGTACGTGTGTACGTGTGGTGCGTGTGTCGTGTGTCGTGTCGATGTCTGTGTCGTGGTACGTGTGAGTGTGTCGTCGTGTGGTCGTGTGCGGTGTGTTGTGTACGTTGCTGTGTACGTGTGTACGGTGTAATGTGGGTGTACGTGAGTGTCTGTGTACGTGTGCGTGTGCGTGTGGCGTGTGTACGTGGTGCCGTGTGTACGTGTAGTGGCGTGTGTCGTTGTACGTGTGGGTACGTGTGGGTGCGTGTGTATGGGTGTACGTGTGTACGTGTGTGTGACGTGGTCGGTGTACGGTGTGTGCGGTGTGCGTGGTGGTGTACGTGTGTACGTGTGACGTGTGTGGTACGTGTGTCGTGTGTACGCGTGACGTGTGTGGGTGTGTGTGTGTTAGTGTACGTGTGACGGGTGTGTGGTGGGTGCGTGTGACGTGTGTCGTGTGTAGTGGTTGGTGTGTGCCGTGTGTACGTGTTTAGTGTGCGGTGTCGTGTGTGGCGGTGTACGTGTGTACGTGTGTGGTGTGTACGTGTGTACGTGTGTACGTGTGGTGGTGGTGGTGTACGTGTGTGGCGGTGTACGTGTGTATGTGACGTGTGGTGCGTGTGTACGTGTGTACGTGGTGTACGTGTGTCGGTAGTGTGACGTGTGTTCGTGTACGGTGCGTGTTCGGTGTACGTGGTACGTGTGTACGTGTCGTGTGTACGTGTGTACGTGTGTCGTGTGCGTGTGTACGTGTGTACGTGTGTGGTGTCGTGTGTACGTGTGTACGTGGTGTACGTGGTGTGCGGTGTCGTGTGACGTGTGTACGTGTCGTGGTACGTGTGACGTGGTACGTGTGTTGTGTAGTGTGTACGTGGTGTACGTGTGTGGTGTGCGGTGGGTGTACGTGGTACGTGCGTGTGTACGTGTGTAGGTGTAGTGGTGTACGTGTGTACGTGTGTACGTGAGGTGTAGTGTGTGTGTAGGTTCGTGGTGGTTGTGTCGTGTGCGTGTACGTGTGGGTGGTACGTGTGTACGTGTGTACGTGTACGTGTGCGTGTCGGGTGTTACGTGTGGGTTTGTGTACGTGTGTGGGTTGTACGTGGTCGTGTGTGTGGTGTTGGGGCCCGTGTGTACGGTGTACGTGTGTACGTGGTGTCGGTGTAGGTGTGTGCCGTGTGTACGTGTTGTCGGTGTACGTGTGTAGTGACGTGTAGGTGCGTGTGACGTGGTACGTGTACGTTGCGTGTGCGTGTGCGTGTTCGGTTACGTGTGCGTGTGTCGGTCGTGTGCCGTGTGTCGTGTCGGCGTGTGCGTGTACGTGTCGTGTGTACGTGTGTCGTGTGTGCGTGTGTACGTGTGTACGTGTACGTGTCGGTGCGTGGCGTGGCGTGTACGTGTGTGTACGTGTGTACGTGTGTCGTGTACGTGTGTACGTGTGTACGTGTGTCGTCGTGTACGTGTGTACCGTGTACGGTGTACGTGTGTGCGTGTACGTGTGTACGTGTGTGCGTGTGTACGTGGTACGTGTGTACGTGGTGTGTACGTGTGTACGTGACGTGTGCGTACGTTGGTGTACGGTGTGCGTGTGTACGTGCGTGTGCGTGTGTCGTGTGTACGTGTGGTGTGTACGTGTGTACGTGGTGACGTGTACGCGTGTACGTGTGTACGTGTTGTACGTCGTCGTGTACGTGGTACGTGTGTACGTGTACGTGTGTACGTTTACGTGTGTACGTGTGGTGTGTACGTGTGTACGTGTGTACGTGTGTTCGTGTGCGTGTGTACGTGTGTACGTGTGTAGTGTACGTGTGCGTGTACGTGTGTGTTACGTGTACGTGTAGCGTGTACGTGTGTACGTGTGTACGGTGTAGTACGTGTACGTGTGTGCGTGTGTACGTGTGTACGTGTGTACGTGTGTTGTGTGTACGTGTTGTCGTGTGTTACTGTGTACGTGTACGTGTGTATACGTGTGTACGTTGTGTGCACGTGTGTACGTGTGTGTTGTCGTGACGTGTGTACTGTGTACATGTGTTGTACGTGTCGTGTGAACGTGTGTGGTACGTGTGTATGTGTTACGTGTGTACGTGTGAAATGTCGTGTGTCGTGTGTACGTGTGTTGGTGTGTACGTGTGTACGTGTGTACGTGTGTACGTGTGTACGTGTGTACGTGTTACGTGTGTACGTGTTGTACGTGTGTACGTGTGTACGTGTGTACGTGTGTACGTGTGTACGTGTGTATGAGTCCATGCATAAAATCTGCACCTGTGATCTA